>CATKHJ010382836.1:0-18190 GCA_949750685.1 Vernicia montana | reverse complement strand
CAAATTAAACTCAAGTGCCAAATGAAGATTATTTTGAAAAAATTCAAACCAAATAGTAATCCTCTTATTTTTGCTTTCCTTTTATTGAAAAAGGGTGGCAACTAGTCCCCAGTGGAGTCGCCAACTGTAAGGCCTCGCCCGAACGCCCTTCCTTCGCTCGGGAAATCGGAATGCCTTAAGAAAGGCTGAGCGATTTTTAAGGGAGGTTAGTTACGAGTTTCGGTGCTCACGATTGGAAGCGGCTATCGCCTCAGAAAATTGATTTGATTTTTGAAAAGAATTCGGGAGTCGCCACCCTAATTTATTTAAATGAAAAAATTAAGAAAAAACTCAATTTGACTCCAATTTATTAATCTTTGATTAATTTACCCAAGGATAAAGTCACTAGTCCTCAAACCAGGTTGAGTTCGGGGACTAGATTTTTGGTTTTAAAATAATCTCAATTTGACTCTTAAATTTAATTTGACTTTTGAAAATTAATTTCATGAATGACAAGTATTTAATGACAATTTATAATGCATGAGCATGGCATAATTATGAGACAGATGAAAAAATAAAAAGTAGGTATTTAAACATTCACAAGTAAATGAGAGTATTTCCTCTAGCCCTTATGGGTACTAGGAAAATCACAAAATCGCTCCTTTACTCCAAAATAATTGAATAATTAATTGCTTTAATTGAAATTTACAAGGAAAGTATAAATTTACATTTTTACATGAAAAATAAAAATTGGAAGAGGATTGATTGTGATTTGGATTTGAAGCTTGGATTCAGATTCCAAGCATACCTATGTACCCCATTGAATAAGGATCAAAACCCACGTAGTTCATTCCATTATGAGGTGGAAGAGGGTTTAAAAAATGGTCAGATTTGATTGGTTTGGTTTGATTTGGGGTTTGAGTGAGGGTAAAAGATTATACCTTCTTTATGGGTTTGAGTGGGAGGAGAGTGGTTTTACCGAATCGGAGTTCCGTTTCGAGATTGGTTTTTTGAAAAAAGAAATTGACTTGCTTAATTATCCAATTTTAATTAACTAAAAGGATTAATTAATTAAAATGATTAATTAAAAAGATTAACTAATCAAGTTGGGTGAACACTAATTGGAAAATTAATTAATTAATTAAAATTAATTTTTAATTAATTATTAATTTAAAGTAGGTGGAGACTAATTAAAAAGAATTAATTAATTAATTAAAATTGATTTTTAATTAATTAACTAATTGAGATTAAAACTAATTGAAAAATTAATTAATTAATTAATTAATTAATTAATTGATGAGTGAGAAAACTAATTAGAGAGAGAGAGATGAAGCAAATGGATAGCAAATCAACAAGTGCTTGAGGTGTGTAGAAAATAAAGGAAGGGGTATTTATAGGAGCAGATGGGGGTGGAAAAAGACCAAAAAAGGTCTAAAAAGCATAAAAAAAAAAAATGGGGGGTAAAGTCAAAATTTCAGAAAAAAGGTGAAGGGCCGCGAAAAATATTGGCGGACGCTCGTGTGATACACGCGCATCCGCTAGACCTGCTGGCGGCGTCTGCCGGAGCGTTTGGCGGACGCACCGCCGTGTCCGGTGGATGTGTTAGTACGGGGATGACACGTCAATCTCGTACTAACGCGTTTGCCACTGACGTGCGTTAGGCGCGTCAGTATGGACGCACTAGATGGTCGGTGGCGTCCGCCTGGCTGGTGGCGCGTTCGCCGACTTGCCTGGCGGACACCGCTAGGCGTCTCCGCAGGCATGGCTCGCGGACGTCCACGAGCCGTGTCGGGTTTCGAGCTCCAGTTTGATTTTTGGAGCTTTTCGGGTTAGTTTATGGGGATTTCGAGTCAATTTTCAGGATATTCTGAAGTTTGAAAAATTACCAGTTAGTGGCGGTGGATCCAAAATTAATTATCGGACATATTGGCAGTCAGTTTTGGAAAGGTGCTGTCTGGTACAGAAAGTCCGGTCGGGATTGGAAAAGTGTTGGTCTGGATAGAAAAAATATTATGATCAGCTCTGGTGAATTTAGAAATATTTTTGGGACAGTTTGGCAGTCTGCTTTGAGGAAAAACTCGGTCAGTCTCAGGAAAATACTGTATGGTATAGGAGGTCCGGTCAGGATCAGAAAAATGTCGGTTTGGATAGAAAAATATTCTGATCAGCTCTGTGAGTTCAGAAATATTTTTAAGGGTGCTAAAATAAGGGTTCATAATTGTGCACATTGTAACCCAATGAATAAGGTATAATATCCGACCCCTATCTAGGAAGGATAAATTATCCTAGACGTGAAGTTTGATCAACTTCATGTAATCATGAGGAGGGTATGCTTAATAACTAGCCTCTACCCTATACATCATGATGGAGGTCGGTCCCCTAGTAATCACTCATATCATTATGAAGGTCGGTCCTCTAGTGATCGCTCCTAAAAGGTCGGTTCCGTAGTGATTGCTCCTAGAGTAAAAGAATCCTAAATTGATTGATTTCTATTTCCATATATTTATGAGTTATAATTCCTTTTATGAGTTATAACATATCCATACTTGTTATTTGATCCTTAAGAGCCATGTGAACCCATTTGCTAAATTGTAAGTCATTTGATGAGTCATGAGACAAAGTCATCCTTGTGAGTTAACCTTGAATCACCTAGTCTCACAAGTATGGTTGTATATTCTTTACTCACTAAGTTATCTCACTAGTTGTTGTTAATGTTTTTCAGAAGATTAGAGTTTATCAGCTCGGTTCTTCAGGCTTCCTTCTTCTTAAAGAACCAACTTGATCAATGTAATTTCTCCAATGATTTATATGTATTTGAGATACTTTAGTGCTCTATGAGTGTTGAGAGGGATATTCTTTTGGCCTAAATGGCAACTATATGAATGATGGTATTACATGTATTGACTTATTATTATTAGAATGTTATGAGATACATATGAGACTTATGAGTATGTGTATGTGAACTTGATTATGAGCATGTGATGTGGTGAGATAGATGAGTCTATATGTGTTCAGATTCTAATATTGGGGTATGCATGTGTTATTAGTTGTTATGATGCCATGTGGATTGTATGATAGATGGGTTCTACGGGTCTTCGGTGGCCTTATGCCTACCCATACCCTAGGACCGTCACAGTTGCGAAATTAGGCTGTGACAACATAAGTCTTAGACATGATTATGTGAGGAAATTAATCAAGAGTGAGATTATTTCACTCATATTTGTGAAATCAAGTAAGAATTTGGCTAATCGATTCACCAAATCTCTTACAAGAGAATTTATAAGATCAACATCAAAATGGATGGGGCTGAAACTTCTTGAATAAAAGATCCACCAATGATAGCAACCCTACTTAACATTATGAAATGAGTAATGAAGAGTTCAAAAGGTAAAAACAAGTCATTGACATGTGGAGTGATTCAATACTTTGAAAAACTTTACAAGCTCCATCTAAAGATGTTAAAGTGCTGGTTGTCATTAAATGAGGGTTTAGAAAATTATACTCTTAATGAAGTTAAGTCAAGTTATGACAAGTATCTCAAAGAGTGAGAAAGATACTGTAAGAACTTCACCTATATGAACTTAGAAGTGGTGCCGCTTCGATTGAGAGTTGGAGTTTCTCTCATAAAAGTTCATGAATTCTATATTAGCTCATGGCCTTACGAGAGCTGAGCGCATCATGGTGTGGAATATGAGAATTTTTTGTATTTATGTGTGTGATGTCACTGATGTTGTCATAAGGAATAACAAGTTCAAAGCTTTTATGCTACTTGGGATTTCGATTTCGTCTTGTGGCATTTATACTAAGGTAATATTCAAATCGAAAGATATATTATTGTATTCATAAACATAGTTTGATCTTTTGGAAAAAAATTTATATTTGAACAAGTGGGGATTGTTATAAATTGTTTAAATAAAAGAAAAAGAAGAAAAGAAATATTTTTTAAATAGTAGTTATTAGACAATTGAAAATATAGTTATTTTGGTAGTTATTTACCAAAAGTTGTATCTATCCCTAAGGTTACATCTTTTGAGATTTCTACTATAAATATGTGTTTTTTAAGACCATTTTGGTGGCTGAATTTAATAGATACAATTTTCTTTTTCTCTTTATTAATGTAAAAGATCAAATTTTATTTCTCATATTCCTAATTTGAAGTTTTTTCACTATTTGCATAGTGCAAAAACTTCTTAAAGCTTGTCATATCAACTAAGGCTATTTACATTTTATCCCATCGCAATCTCAAGAAAGAGATGGAGCAAATATTGCTTTTAGGAAAGCGGATTTACCCTTTTCAAGCCATATTTTACTTCAATTTTATTTTTGTTCTTGCCTTTAATATTTTATATATATTTCTATCTTTCTGTTCTTGGTTCTTTTCTCTGCTTATTTTCAATTATATTCCAACAGTTCGGTCCAAGGAAAGGTAATCAATACACTTGAATCCATGATTCGGCCTCACCTTCACATGGTTCGATCTAGATAACATGGAATCCAAATGAAAAGATCCTCTCCTCCTAAAATGAGCCCAACAGCCCAATTAACAAAAGACTCCAAGGGACACGTGTCACCTTCTCCATATCTTCAAGAATGGTGATGTCAGTCAAACCTTGCAGAACAAGGTACTTTTCTCTAAAAAAGAAAAAGAAACAAAGGTACTCATAGAACTATTCCGCTATTCAATATACTGTTACTATGCCGAAATGGAAACTAACTTAAGCGTCAAAGGGTTTTTCACCAAAACCCCTTCAATGTAATTTATTTTCTCTATTTTGTCACCTAAAGACTTATCTCTATTGGAAAATGCTCAAGACTTCATAAAAAAGTATTGTTTCGAAGGGTAATTCTTTCACTTTATTGGTCTCTTACTTGGTTGACTTTATCATACTTTGTAATACCTCAAATTTTTATTTTCAAAATTGTATTATTATTTTTTTCAAAAACATGGGAGATATATTTACTATGGATTTTAAGAATTTTGAAATTTAAATTAGCATTTTCGTATTTAATTTTAATGAAGTCAATGAATAAAAGTAGATTTTATATATATATTTAAAAAAAAAAAAGGGAAATAGAAATAAAATAGTGAAACTATTATTATATTTTTAAATTATTTATTTATTTATTATTGATTATATTAAATATAAATACAGTACTAGAATCTTATATTATAATATTATATATTTGCATATATTACATAAATGGAAAAGTAATTTTTTTTTTGATAAATTACTATTTAGTCATTTGGTTCCGTCAGACTATTTAGTCATTTCGTCTAATTTTTGTATTTTTTCTGTTAAATTTATGAAAAAATAACTAAAATGCCCTTATATATATATAATAAATATAATTTTATTTTTATTATTTAAAAAATCAAATTAATAAAAGTAAATAATATTTATATATTTATTTAATAATTATATTTATGATCATCAAATTATAAAATTATTTATTATTATATATAATAAAATTAAAAAAATATTTATATTAATAAAATTAAATAATTAAATAATTATTATATAATTTTATTAGTTTAAGTTTTTTTATTTTTTATTTTTAAATAATAAAATTAAAATTATATTTATTATATATAAATAATATTTTAGTTATTTTTTCATAAATTTAATAAAAAAGTACAAGAAATTAGACGGAATGACTAAATAGTCTGACGGAATCAAAACTGAGAGACTAATTTGTTAGTTTCTCAAAAAATAGAGACGAATTAGTTAATTATGTCAAATTTCAAAAACTAAATATTAATAGTAGTTTTCCCCTTTAACATCTCTTACCACAGGGGGTAGCCTTCCCCTTTAACAACTCTCACCAAAATAGTGATAATTATTTGTGATTTGAAAAATTCGAATCTAATACCTTTCACTTTCCACACCTGCAAAGAGAATTAAAAAATCAATCAGATCATACCTAATTGGTAAGGAAAAAGTAATTTGATATATTATTAAGCTAAATATATTATTTATAAAGTAAATAATAATAAAATTATATGATATAAATGTGTGCATGCTTTTCAAATATTTTATTATTAAAATAATTATTTAAAATATATTACCTATTCTTATTCTTATTTTTTTTATATGCATACATATATGGTTGAGTATATTTTCATTGTATTGTGTGTGTGTATTCTAAAAGTCAATTCTTATATTTTTTTTATTTATAAATTTATAAATTAATTTAAAATTATTATATAATTGTATTTAATCAATATTATATATTAACTAATTTAATATTATTATATTTAATAATAATTTATTAGTTGATTGATTGATCGATCTTCTTATTAATTAATCAATAAAGTTGACA
This sequence comes from Vernicia montana, assembly GCA_949750685.1. NCBI lineage: Eukaryota > Viridiplantae > Streptophyta > Magnoliopsida > Malpighiales > Euphorbiaceae > Vernicia > Vernicia montana. The sequence goes on along the minus strand of CATKHJ010382836.1, from coordinate 11,890 downwards.
TTAATTAATTTGAAATCAAATTACATTTACATTTTTTTTGAAACAATAAATAAATAAACATTTTAGTATTTTATTAAGAAGGAATTTCAGTTTGTGGTTACATTGAGATAGAATGATTAATATTTATCTGTCTTTAATAAATATAAATATATTTTTTTTGAAAGGTAATAAATATAAATATTTAAATTTTAAAAAAGTAAACATAAATATTTATGAATTCATAAAATAATAGGTCACGAGCAGTACAGTGCTATATTAACTAATTGATAATAAAAATCTTCTGAAATAAATTTGTCTCAAACATATATTTTGTTTTTTATTGCTTTAAAATTAACAATTTCAATCTTATATTAGGTGATATATGTACATAAAATAAGATTTTTTTCATATTAAAATGCTTTGCAATTAATAATTTTGAGAATAAAATATAATCAATTTTAAAATTCGAAAGGCTAAAACACTATATAATCTAAAATATCATGAACAAAAAATTGATGAAAAAATTACTCTTTCCATCCACAAATAATTGTCTACTTTTCTTTTTTAAATAATCACTTTTATTTTTTTTTTAAATTTATTATTATATTTTCAAACTTACCCTAAGTATACTTGCAATTAATCACCTAATTCAAAATAATTAAAATTATTATTGGCCACAATAAAATTAAAACAGTAAAAAAAATATAAATTCTTACTTTCCGTGTCAAATGAATAGAATAATTTTTATAATTGTGAGTAAAGTACATTAAATCATTAACCAATGTCAAGACTCAAATTGCTAATTTTGAAAGAGCGAAGAGTGCATGAAGATAAATTTCTAGAGAATATTTTTTTATGGATTAAATTATTATTTCGTTACTAAAATTTGATTTAATTAATTAATTTATTTTTATTTTTTAAAAATTAATAAATTAGTCTCTTAATTTTAACTTCATATTATTTAATTTTTTCGTTTATTTTTTTTATATTTTTTATTAAAAAATTAAAAATAAAAATAAAATAAAATTTTATTTTCCAAATACTTTTATCCTCCACTTCAAGATTCTATCTCCAAAAATTCTCTCTATAATATGAAAAGGATCAGAGCCCAGTATTTTCTTGGGCTTGAGCTTCATCACCATTGTCATATCATCACTACCATCACAATAATTCTCTTTCTCCTATCATCATTCATCATCGTATAACCACCACCATCACCACAATTTGCAGGAGCATTTATATATCTGGTTTTTTCTCTTTTTTTTTTTTCATTCCTTTATTTTACACTTTTTTTAGGTTTTTTTTTAATTATTATTATATATATATTAGCCATAGATAATATATGCCACTTATCTGCTGAGCTTCATTGGACCACCGGATCACCGCCAATCTTATTCCAGGTGAGTGAGTCCTTAGTTCTCTTCAATTTTCTGTTGCTTTGTTTTTCTATTTTTTATTTTTATTTTTCAAATTTCCTTCAATTTTTGTATTGAATTAAATTAGTAATTTGAATTAGTCTAATTTGCATTTCTTTTCTTTTTGAATTAGCATAATTAAAACTTTCGTTGAAATGAAAATTTTAAATGTAAAGGATAAATATTTTAATCTTTTTCTAAGATTTTAATAGAGTGCATTTCGATCGGATTAAAAGAGATTAAATATTACTTCTATAATATTTTAACTCTCTTTAACCTTATTTGGTAAGTTTTTAGATACTAAGATTAATATTTATCTTCTTTAATAATTACACTTTTTAGAAATTAGGGTAAAAATATGTAACAAAAATAAACGAGCAAAAAAAAAAAACTCAGACTGTCTATTAGAAAAATAAAAGGAAAAATTTTTCTTTTTTATGGAACTAATTTTTTTTTTTAAATTTGAATTTTATTTATAGAATTGTTTAACCAAAAATTTATTTTTTTAATTTCATTTAATTATAAATTATGATTGATTGCAAGTTTATTCTCATTTTATTTTTTTATAATATTGTTTTATTCATTAAAATATGATAATTTTTTCCTAAAACAATATATAATTTATTTTAATTAGTAAAAAAATTGTGAAAATGAAAAAAAAATTGTGAAAATGACTTTTTTTGTTAATTAAGTTTTTTCATTAAAAAAAATTAATATTTTATACAAAATTCAGTTAATATGTAACTATTATTCCTTTAATAATTATACTTGTAATTGTTACACTCTATATTTTTAACTCCGATTCAGACGCACCATGAAAATGAACGTAATTACTAAATAATTTAATGAAACCAAAACTAAAAAATTAATTAGTTAATTTTTAATTAGTTAATTTTTCAAAAGTATAATAAAATTAATTAATTAGATCAAATCTTAACAACGAAATAATAATTTACCTTTTTTTGTTAACTCATTTCGTCCTAATGATTTTTTTTAGAGATATTGATGATTATAATTAGAAAGGAGAATAATACATAATTAGCAAGCACAGAATAATATTTTCGTCAACAAAAGCTTACAACAGGTAGCAAGGATTTCAAGAGATAGTGGATGCTATGCACTGGAGCTAAGGCTATGGTCTGAAGAAAAATGCAGAAGTCTTCACTGAATATCTCATTATTTTAAAACAATTAGTTCAAATTTTCAGATGGACAACTTCAAGAACAAAGCTTTAGCTGCTAGAAAAATATAAAGGTGAAAAAACAAAACAGAACAACAGTGCCATATGTTGATATGAAAAGAAATTACTTCAAATCCTGACTCAAAATGCAAATAAACAAGTATATTTGATTACTGTAGGCCCTGAAAAATGCTAACTAAACAGGCTGCTAACTAACAGCCAGAAAATACCTCAATACTGAGGAAACAAACGTTATATTTTCTAAAACTCGCAAACATAGGCTAGTGATAGTACATCTCTCAACTAGGTAATAGGCCTAAGTCCCCCATCTCCTAATGCTAAAAAAAAAAATTTACATTTTCTGCCAACAAGATTTCTATTCCAACTATGAACGACTAGACTGCAAACAGATAATCTAGAAACAAGATGCAACTATTTTTTTGGTGACTAACATCAGTTCCTAATTCCATTTTTTGACAGAATTAAAGATATGAAGGAAATACTTATAGAACAAAAGAGCATAAAACCATAGATCACGTGATTTCAGAAACAGTTTATTCTATCCCACCCATCTTTATGCTGAGATCTATATATTCATAAGAGATCAATCAGCTTCCTCCATCTTGCAACATTTATCAACCCCTGGTCAATGCTGCAAAAAATTACAAAAAAACGTGGCAGGTTCAGGCTGCCACTGGGATTCCACAAACAAGAAGAAACACCACTAATAAATAAGATGAAAAAAAAAAAAAAAACCACCCACCAGCCTCATCATGAAACTAGTAGGTTGGAGATACCATCCATCAAAACAAGTAGCTTTTCTGTAGTTAAAAAAGACAGTATCAGAAAACACCAAATCAATGCTTGCTACTGGCTGGTTAAAGCAAAAACCATGGCAGCAAGTGGAAATGAAAAAATCTAACGGTGCATAAACCCTGCACAAGATACACCACATATGAAGCTGGGTGCTTAGCACAATCAGAATATAGCCAACCTTCTCTATTGCCGAGGCAAATAGCATGCAACCTACAAAACAAAGCCTAATTCTAGCGAAACACCCTTCAAATAATTATATTTACCAAGAAAAGAACTTGCAGCAACAAAAGTAAAAATGAGCAGAAAAATTGGATCCACAACTTTCCCTGAAGGCCAAAAATTCAACCACAATCTCCAGAGAATCAACTGCAAATGCAAAAGAAAGTAGTTAGCATGAGCAGAGAGCTTGCACTGCCTAAGAAAAAAGGAAATGCTCTACTTTCCCATGGCCCTTAATGAGAAACTCGCCAAGACGCCAAATCTGTATTAGATACCACATGTACCATCAGTAAAGAAATAATAATTCAAAGATAACAATAATGTTATAGAACTATCCTAGTAATACATACTAAGCATAATCCACCAAAAACATCAAAGAAAGCAAAATAACTCGGTCCACAACAATAAGTGTGAACTTTAAGACAGTTCCATAAAAAACCTTAAATGGCCATGGCAAGGAATCCCTTTATCTCTTTCTACCACCATGCTCCCTCAAAGACAGAGACAACAAATCTCTAGCTCCAACATTATAGTAAGCAAGCATCATATTGTCCTTCAGAAAACTAGCTTTTCCACTTAATTTTTGCTTGTTTGCTGGAAGTTGGATCTCTCCTGCAATTTTCTCCTTCAGACTGCCGACAGTTTCAGATAAGGATTGCACCGTAATCTCCAGAACTTATCCTTTGAGATTTCCTTCATCAACATTTGGAACAGAAACAGTGATGCACACAGGTCCCAGAGGAAAAAGCACAAATTAAGAAAATTAATCAGCTACAAAGATCTCAACTAGAGTACAACTTAGCCAAAGAAATTACACTGAAAACAAGCATAATTTATAGCTTTACATACCGGATGTTGTGCCAGAAATTGATCTTCAGGAATAAGCATAGAATCATCAAGCCTTTCTCTTTGGTTAAAGTTCATCTGGAAGTGGCGGCAGAGCATCCTCAGGTGGAGGTGGCAGAGGCATTCCATGAGGCAAAGGTGGTGGTAGTAGCGTCATAGAAATAGCAAATGGAGCCACAGGAAGAGGGACAAAAGGTCAAGGAATTGGCATAAGAGTAAACTGAGATCCAGGTGGAGGCGGCACATGTATAGTTGGTGGATTCACTGATATGGATGGGGGAATTAGAGGTGGTCGATTCACCATAATGGGCTGTTGTCCAGATGTTAATTGCATTAGAGGCTGTGGTGGACGGATTGATGAAATCAAATGGGCTGTTGTCCAGATGTTAATTGCATTAGAGGCTGTGGTGGACGGATTGATGAAATCAACCGCATACCTGGTGGCTGTGGTGGAGGTACAGGAAATGTACCACTAGTTGGAGTGGAATATTGGATTGTATTTGGACTTTGGAGGTACATGAGGAAGATTCAAGGCTAGTCCTGGTGGTGGAGGGAGGGGACGAACTGAAGGTAAACCAGGTCGAGGAGGAGCAGCAGGATCAGGAAGGGTCCTTGCATCATCATTAGCAGCTCCATTTTGATCATTGCCATTAACATTTTGAGACATAGCCTGGTTTGCAGTCCGCCCAATGCTTCCAGTGTGACCATCCCATATGACCTGCTTTGGCTGTTCATCCTTCTTCTCAATCTCTGCCTTAACTGCATTAGAAACTTCTTCCTCAGTAGTTCCCAAGATATCAGGATGAGTCCGTGCAAGTCTCACAATGTTTCTAGATACCTCATCATCCTGTGCAAGAGTTGTTTCCTAAATCTTGGCAAACATTCTTTCCTTTTGCCCCTTGTACTTTGGGTCAATTAGGGAAATCCTCATGTGCTCAGACATCTCATTAATGGGAATTAGCTCACCAGTGATGGGGAAATAACAACCTTTGTTGGGTCTCTTTGAGTAGGGATTCTTTCCTCAGGTCTCCTTCCAGTTCTTCACAATTCTCATTGGTTCTTCTGGCTCCTCATTTGACTTCCGTCCATCTGAACATCATTCTCTTCGAGACGAGTTGCCCGCATTCCTTCTTCAACAAGTTGCACATCTTCTTCATCCATTTCCATTTCCACCTCCTTTCCAGGCTCAATGATTCATCTTCCTCCATAGTCGATATCTTGCTCCTCCTTCTAACTTCCTCAAGGGTAATAGGAGGGGGCAAGTCCTCATCCTCATCATCTGCAAATTCTATTGACTCAACCACAACAAAATCATGCCAATCAATCATGGCCATTTATATTCTCTCTTGCTCAATCTCATCCTCAGCTTTCTGCCTTGCCTACTCTTGCGAGTGTTCCCACTCCAAGCGATGCAAGCACCGTTCAAGAACAGTAGTCATATCAGCAACACTCTTACTCAGCTTCTCAGTCAACCCTTTGGAGGCATCAAAACTTTTGAATAGGCATCAGCAAGTCCAGTAAAAAACGTGAACATGCTGTAAGTTGGCTTCAAAAGGTGGAACTAGGGGTTGTTCATTTCCATGTTTGTCAATCCAGTCAAGAATGCTTGCCCATTTCGTGCCACAAACTGCGCTGTTAGCTTAATAATATCAAGTTCCTCTCCTGTGATCCCCTCGCGAAGACAAACAATATACTGCTTAGCTTCCAGGGGTTCAAGAACCTTCTAAGGAGGTGGTCTAAACTGGGCTGCAGGGTTAGGCTTTAGAGCTGTTTCACTACCATCAGCAATAGGAGCAGACTGAGCAGATTCAGTGGCAGTAGAATCTGCAGGCTGAGAAAAAGGATGATTAGCAGAAGACTGATTCTGTGCACGAAATTCAGGCAAACGATGTTGATAATATGCATGATATGGATCTGATGAATTCAAAAAATTGAACTTGGCATTGTTAGCATTATTGGCAATGATCCTTTTTTCAAACTCAGGTCCTTTTTTTGCAACAAATTGTGCAGTTTTGTCAACAATATTCCTGATATCTGGAGGAGGATGAATGATTCCAATAGTTCGTGTGAGTCGCAATTGGGGCTTTGCTTTGCTCCTCATTTGCTGTTTTATCTTCCTTAGGAAGCAGCTGTTCTAACACTTGAGAAGGGGAAGTAGGACCATCACCACTAGGAGGAGGTGCTGGAAGACGCAAGATGGCCGTGCCTGGCATTTTTTCCACCAGAATTTTAGGTAATGAATGAAAAGCAACTTAAGTCAACACAGCTTCATGCCAAAAGATAAAACCAAAAGTACTTAAGATTCCACCAGTGAAATAACCTGCATATAACGAGTTAAACATAAAAAATAGTTTAGCTCAAGCCAAATGGACTATGTGAACAAAACAGCTAGACGTGTTGATGTTCAAATGTTGATGTGACATCCGTTGCACAACCCTCATGCTTTCTTTTTAAAAGACAAGGAAAATTGAGAAAAGGAATCGCTACCCTAGATCAAGGAATACCAAGAGACCCAAAAATAACAGCTGCTGAGCTACGGCAAGCCAACTAAACCAAGAAACCTAGGTCTAGAGAACAGTTACACATGTTATGTAGAACAGCTTGCAGGGCTGGATATTTAGGCTAGGTTATGGATTTATGTGAAGTCCCGAATGGATGCAAAACAAGGTGAGCAAACAGAATTTCTCACTAACAATAACTGGGTAGTGAAACAGCACAAGGAAAACAAGTTGTTGGGTCTGTTTGCAGAGAAATTAAGGTACAGTGAACATGACCATGAACGGTACTGATAAATACTAACCTATGAACAGTAGGCCGAAATAGAAGAGTGTTTAGACTTCACACATAAACTTCCTTAGGCATCACACCCAACAGTTGAATTGCGTCGCACAACTCATAAACATAATTGCTAGAATTTTATTGACTGAAACTGAAATATAATTACGAGCATATACATTCATAGACTCAAACTAATCCTAAACCTTCTAAAATATTGGACTTTAAAACTACTCCTAGACAAGAAAAGAACAACAAAACTAGTCCTCATCGGCTAATGAATTAGACTCCCAAAATAAAATAAAAGGAATAATATTATCCTAGACCAATGAGAAACTCTTGAAAAAAAATAAAGAATCCTAAAGGCAGCTGGAAAAATTTTCATCAGATCTAAATTACAAACTTAGATCTGCCTTTTGAGTAAAAAACTTCTTCAAGTTTCCAGCTTAAAGAGCATCAAAATAAGACTACAAAATTCCGAATGAAGTTTCCAACAAAGTTTCTCATCATCAAACATGTGCCAAATAAGTCCTATTTGATATCTGGACATATCTCTATGTTTCTTGAGTCATTTGTCTCCATCAACATGGTGAAGCTGTTAGGCATCCCACAACATCCGTCATTGACAATTGCTCAGTTTATTGTGCATCATTCTCCAAATTTTGAATTAAAGAACTGAAGAGAAACAAAAGCAAGAATGCATGTACAATAAAAAGAAAAAGGAAATCAAAAATTTTGAAAATATTCTTTCAAATATTTTGTTATGGCATTCAAAAGTTCAAGGAACTTGCATTTAAAAATACTGAAAGTGAAAGAAACTAAAAATAAAACTCCAACCTCAAATTGACAGATAAATAAAATTGGATTTGAACAGGAAAAAAAAAAAAAAAGGAATGCAGCTAACATAATGTAAGCAGATGTGTAATTAAAGAGAAGAAATATTGAGTGTTTATCGGAACATATAAGTAACTTGTTACTATGTCAAATTCGAAATCCATTTTATTCAGAATCAAGGGAAAAAAAAAATCCCAATTTGAATTAAAATGAAAAACCCAGTAGTTGATTTTACTTCCCAAGTCTCTCAAGTCACACTCCGACGAGGAATGGGGTAAAGTCAAAATGATTTAGACCTCGTTTGATATGATGAATTTTAAATTCATAGATTTGATTAAAATTTATAAATTTAAACAAAATCCATGAAATAAAAAATCCACATCTGATTTGAGTTTTCAAATCCTTTATTTTTTTTAGGTTTTGAACCATGATGAATTTTAACAAATCCATATAATACTGTTCAAATGTTCAAACAAAACAAAAAACTGAATTACAATTCATGCATTTTACAAAATTCATGGTTAAAATTCTTCAAAATAAACGAGGCCCTAAGAAATTCACATCAATGCATGCATAGAAGAAGGGAAATTAAACCCATAATATCATTCATCTAATAAAAAGAAGTGTTTAAGCCAAGCAAAGTACCATGATTATTATGAATTTCCTCAATTTCATAGGAATACAAAATGTTTGCATTAATCAACATGAGACCCAAATATAAGACCATGATATGGTACTTTAATCATGCAGAAAAATATAATTAACAGGAAAAAAAAAATTCGTGTAAACAGCTCTAATCAAATTGTATCAAAAAAAAAAAAAAACAACTCTAATCAAAGTATAATAGCCTTCAAATAACACAGCAAATGATAAAAGTTTTTTTCGGAAATCATAACAATCAAGACCTTTGAGTGGGAAAAGGAGGAAGGAGACGAAATAGTTCCAAAGGTAGCAACTTGCAAGGACAATCACAGAGGAATATGCAAATACCAAGCGCAGAAATCCTATCTCCAAAACCCTAATAAGTTGTTTTTTTCGCTACAGGTGCAGTGGATGACTGGATGATTTGATTTCTTTTCTTTTTTCTTTTTTAGGGGAATTTTTTTTATGAGCAATCTGTTTGTTGTGCGGAAAATATAAAAAATATTTTCTTTATTTTTTTTTTTATTTATGTTTGAAACACTTTGAAAAATTAATTCGAAAAATATTTTTTTAACAATGAAAAATTAACTCATTTTCAAGGAAAATAACTTTCTCTTTTTAAAGTGGAAAGTCATTTTTTAGATTTTGATAAACTCGTTATATATATATATATATATATATATATAAATTTATTAATCCGCTGATATATTCACTATCGAAGACAACCGATAATCACAACCAGCCTCCAGCGGCCGCTAACAATCACTATCGGTCGTCGGCGATTATCAAATTTATTATTTTTATGCATTTTTTTCTCATATTTAATAATTAAATTTTAAAAATTGAAATTCTTATAAGTTTAAATATGTTTATAGTTTTATAAATTAAAATTTTTAATTTTTTTAATTAATTTTTAATATTGTAACCAAATAACAGAAAATTAATTTTTTAAAAAATATTTTTTCAAAAAATGTTTTTCTTAAAGAATATTTTTCAAAAACAAACTAATTTCTGCGAAACAAATAGAACCTAAGTTTATAAATAAAATTTAATAAAGTAATTAATTATCATTAAAAATCAATAAAAATGTTGATATTAACCCTTGAGTTTTTAAACATATACTTACTTATTAATAAATTAAATTAAATCCAAATTAATAAATTGTATTCACTTTTTTAAAATTAATAAGGAATTATAATAGTGATTTAACATGTTAAGTGAATACTTTCAAATTGCTTAAAAATGTTTTTTAATTATTTCACATATTTATCTACAATTAGTATTTTGGCACTGCTTTAATTTTTCTCAATAATTAAAATTTTTTCAACTAATTATAATTAAAATTTTCTCAACTAATTATTTTATAATTTGAGGTATTTAAAAGATAAAAAATATAATGAATTAAATTAGTATTTGTATTTCTAATTAATAAAGAATAAATTGATTGTTATGGAATTTAAATAGACAATATTTAAGTTTATTATGTTAGATTTTTTGTTCTAAACAGATGTATCAAACTCGTTTGGATATTTGTTTTTAGTAATAGTTGTGAGATGTTAGGTAGTTATTAGATAGTCAAACAGCTGATGTTTACAAAAATTTAAATTTAGAGTTTTTTGAAATAACTCATACTTATTTAAATAAAAAGACTAAATTATCTTATTAAAAAAATAATATTTAAATAAAAAAATAAATATTAATATTTATCATTAATGGTCATTAAACAGATAAACAACAATAGCTAATAATAATTTACCAAACACTCAACTACAATCAGTTATCAGCTAACAACTACCAGCTAACAGCTGTTATGAACAACTAAACTCTCTTTATTTTCTTGGACTCTCATTATCATAAAAGGTGTCAAAATGTGTTCGTGGGTTGTGTTTGTGTCAGGTTGATCTACTTAGATAACACGATTAAGGTCAACACAAATACGACTCATTTATTAATCGTGTAACAACATTCTCACCCTAACACAACACGAAAATTAAACGGGTTATACAAATGCTATACGTGTAACCCATTTATTTAATTGGGTCGTGTAAGGATCATAAATCTGACATGATCCATTTAACCTGTATAGCATTTATAATCTGAAAATTCATAAATCAAATCATGATTAAAATTGTAAATTCATTAAAAAAGTTCATATTTCATATGTTCTTCAAACATTCAAGCAAATACCATCAAACAAACTTAAATAACATTATTAATACAATACAAAGTTTGCAAATACACATAAACATAAAAATTATAAATAAACACCATTTAAATTCTTCCAAATAAACAAAATAACATAAAAGATTTAAATTCTAGAATTATATGAAGAAGGTAAATCAACATTTTTATCCTCCAATTCCAAAGACTCTAAGTTAAGCTCCTTGATATCTTTTGTAAGTTCTTCCAACTCCTTTTTATTTGCATCTATAAATAATAAAGCAAATAAGAAAGAGTTAAGCATTTAAACATAAGTTTATAAAATGATTTCAAGAGTTAAAATTAAATTATACATTGATCACCAAATAGTCAATATCTACTACACGCCAAGGCTTTCACCACATCTAGCAATTCAACTCTTTTTTTATAACCAATATTAGTGCTTGTTCTGAATATTCCATTTTCTTCTCATTTGTTAAGATTCTAAAACTAAATGAATAATTGAAAGTAACCGGTTGATCAATAACATTGAGAAATTCCATGATAAGTACCCAAAATCACACTGAAGCATATTAGTTAATGTTAGTTATTGCAAATTGTAAAAGGATCCCAATTGATTGTAGAATCTAAATGTAACACCCCGACCCTGAGTTCACTATGAATATTGAGGTTTAAGGGAAGTAATTGGAATAGGAGCGAGGGAGTATAGATGAAAGTTGTGAAAATTAGAGAATTGAACGGATATCGGTTTTAAAACCAAACTCCTGACTGTATGAAATAAGGTAGGGGATATTAGGAAAAACATCAGATGAGTTATATTTGACATGAAAACAAGTGAAATGCAAAGTGTAAGAAGGGAAATAGGAAGTTAAGAATTAAAACTTTAAAAAGGATACGAGTTCGGAAAATTGAGGCGTTAAGTGCAAGATCGAAAAATTTTGATCTCGGAAAGAATTTCTAGATTTTATTTGGATAATGAATATAAATATAAGGACATTAGAAGTGATGGAATGTAAAAATTGAA
>CATKHJ010382805.1:0-26068 GCA_949750685.1 Vernicia montana | reverse complement strand
TTGAGAGAATATGAGTTTAGGAACTCAGAAAATCGGGTAGAAATGAATTTAGGGCTTTAAATTCCTTTTATAGTGCAGATTCCCGATTCTGGCCCCGACATAAGTCGCGGTCGCTACCTGCAAGTCGCGGTCGCGATATCCATATTGTGGTCGCAATATGTCTGTCGCGGTCGCTACTTGCTACTGTTCACGTGACTGTTCATACTTCTACCAAAATCAGGCAGAAGCGTTCGCGGTGGTTGTCGCGCCCATGGTTGCGGTCGCTATACTATATTGCGGTCGCGACATGCATATTGCGGTCGCTACTATCTTTAAGCCAGATTGCCAAAATTATACAGAAGAGTTCGCGTCATGAGTCGCGCCCGCTGTCGCTGTCGCGATTCATATTGCGGTCGCAATTCCAATGTTGCGGTCGCGACTTTGACTCTGTAACACTGCTTAGTGAAACTCAAGTCTTCAAGTCCATATCTCAATTCCAATCAATGTAATACACTATTATACATGATTCAACATTTGCAAATCATTCATATCATCCATTAAAAGTTAGTACATGAATGTTCGGGGCATTACAGAAAGTTTGGATAATATATATTTATATTTCATTTTTAAAATGATTTTAATAGCACAACGATAGAGAGTATATTTTATAATAAAAAAATTATAAATATTGCCAATTATATACCAAACTTTTTTTTTAAAATAATCTTTATCAAATTAAAGAAAATTTCCATTTTTTTTATTTTAATAATCTCACTAAAGTAATATTTGTTTGGGCAAATTATTATTTAGTCCCTGAAATTTGATTAAATTAATTAACTCGTCCCTGTTTTTGAGAAATTAACTAATTAGTCTCTCAATTTTGGTTCCGTCAGACTATTTAGTCATTCCGTCCAGTTTTTATACTTTTTCTGTTAAATTTTTTAAAAAATAATTAAAATGCCCTTATATATATAATAAATATAATTTTAATTTTATTATTTAAAAATAAAAAAATTCAAATGAATAAAAGTGATTAATATTTATATATTTATATAATAATTATAATTAATATCATTAAATTATAAAATTATTTATTATTATATTTTATATAAAATTATTATTTATAATAAAAAAATATTTGTATTAATAAAATTAAATAATTAAATGATTATTAAATAATTATTATTTAATTTTATTAATTTGAATTTTTTTATTTTTTATTTTTAAATAATAAAAATAAAATTATATTTATTATATATACAAGGGAATTTTAATCATTTTCTTAAAAATTTAACAGAAAAAGTATAAAAATTAGACAAAAGGACTAAATAGTCTGATGAAACTAAAATTAAAGGATTAATTAGTTAATTTTTCAAAAAATAGGGACGAATTAATTAATTTGATCAAATTTCAGAAATTAAATAGTAATTTATCTTATTTGTTTAGGTTCTAGATCTGTTATTCTCTAACCCGGCCCGGTCGAGATCGGTGTCCGAATCAAAGTTAAAAGGGGCCAGGAGAAAAACAAAAAAAACCCCAAAACGGCGCGATTCAATTTGCGCGCAAACAGTTCTCTGTTTGGGGATGGCCAGTTTATAAACCGTGAGATAAAGCGAAGGCAGTCACAACGGTGCGTTTTGGTTACAAAGAAGAACAAATCTTAACCCAAAGGAGTTAAAGAGAACAGAAGAGAAACATTTTATGAGGTAGATCTAGATCTGTGCTCATTCTCTTTCTCTCTCTGCAATTCAAATCCCTAATTACGATTCTGTCTCGATTTTTCATTCATTGACACCACAGTTTGCGATCAAAACGCCATCGTTTCATCACCCAAACACGCATCGAACCAGTCTTTAATTTAGGGTTTCCAGATCTCTGCCATGATCGCAATTGCAGGGGCTTGTTTACCTACAATTGCTTCCATATAGGAAGTGAAAAATTTTCTACTACAGTTTTTTTCTCTTAATTCATTTTTTTATTATTATTTTTAAAATTGGGTTGATATGTCGGTTATGCCGGGGAAATCGTCGTATCGGGATCGAACGCAAGAGTTTTTGAGTGTAGCGGACAGGCTAAAGAAGTCATTCGCGTCGTCTAACAATGCAGCTGCTTCCAGCAGTAATAGCATCAGTTCGAATCCCGTTGCCACGCGATCTGCGGTGGCGATTCAATCAGAGTTCAATAAACGAGCGTCCAAGATAGGGTTTGGGATCCACCAGACCTCGCAGAAACTTTCAAAGCTTGCGAAATGTGAGTTGCTTTCCATACTTATTTTTAATTTTTTTAGTTTTGTTGTTATTTGATGTTTTATGTTGCTTAGTATATATATTCATGTATGCGTGTATTTTGGCCTGAGCATAATTTCGTCTTATTAGGGGAATTCAATCGGGTTTTTCGAGGTTTATGATGTGATAGTAATGAAGTACTATTGGATGTGCCAAATTTAATATCTGGGTTTGTTTTGAAAGGAGAAAAGCGTGTAGCAGGGAGTTGATATTGATGCGAATAATGTAAATTGGCGGGTTTGGTGGTTCTCTTTGTCTTCTTAGGTTATTGCAATAGCTAGTTCTAGCAGGGAACTATTCATGAAGTATTAGCAAAGACTTTTGGATCTGCAAATTTTTTGGATGAGAATCCAAGATTGCTTCAAAGCAGGCTAATTCTGCAAGTTTAGTGAAAACAAGAACGTAGTATGCTGCTTTGACTGATGTCCGCATGATCGAAGTTATACCCTTTTGGATCATCAAGGTTAATAAGGTCAATTAGAACAGTTTTTTGTTTTACCTTCCATTGCATTATGGATCAAAGGCCCACATAATATTCTAAGTAAATAATTTGAGCATTGAAATGATATAAGCATTCTATCTGAAAATATCAAACCTATAGCAACTAATTGAAACTATATCAGATGTCGATCAAACTTGAACAACTGAATGAGTTGTATTCAGATAGAGCAATTAATTATTATGTAGCTCTGGTATCACTCATGACTGAGGTTATATGAGCTTAAAGATTGTTTAATTTACTGTTTTTTATGTAGCAACTGCTATCCACTTTTTCAACTTTGCATCATTTTTGTGCTTTTAATTAATCTGCTGAATATTCTGAGAAAATCACTTTACTAAAACCTCTTGGAATGATAATTAACTTCAGACTGATTCAAGGAGCTGCAAATAACAAAGCTACATTTTTTAATGATAAACTGATTTTTCATGGTTTCTCATAAAGCTTTATAACTGTCAATTAATAAGAAAAGTTTGGTTGATTTATACTCTTAAGATCATATTCACCTTGAGGAGTACCTGCAAGAAGTTTTAGTAAATCAACACCTTCTTAATTTAAATTTGTGACTTTGCTGGATAATTTTTCCTTATCATTTGATCATTTTTTCCCTCACTGTAAATGCTACAAATGGAGCCCCTTTGCTGAGCTCGGGTGATTTTGCTCTCTGTATCCTTTCTTTTCCTTTTCTCTCTCTCTCTCACACACTCTAACTTTGAGGTATAATTAATGTTTGATCGCTCAGTTGTTTTGTTGATGTATATTCCCCTTAAATCCAAAGGATCAAATATGATTGAATGTTAAAAGACAAACGTTGAAAAAGTGTTGGCCATTTTGTTATCAACTACATTTTGAATTATACTAGAGGAGCCCTTAAATGATCAGCATCATTAAATTTATTTATTTATTTTATTTTCTTAATCAGTGGCAAAGAGAACATCAGTGTTTGATGATCCAACTATGGAGATTCAAGAGCTTACTGCAGTTATAAAGCAAGATATTACCGCGCTCAATGCAGCTGTTGTAGATCTCCAGTTCGTTTGCAATTCCCAGAATGAAAGTGGAAACATCTCAAGTGACACCACAACTCACTCAACCACTGTTGTTGATAACTTGAAGAATCGCCTGATGAGCGCCACAAAGGAGTTTAAAGAAGTCCTCACAATGCGAACAGAGGTAGGTTAGGAGATTGTGCTCAACCCATCAAATATCTGAAAAATCAGACATTAGTATGGGTTAATGTGCTGTGTTTTAAGTTTGGGGTATTTTATATATTTGCAGAATCTAAAGGTTCATGAGAACAGAAGGCAATTGTTTTCTTCAACTGCTTCAAAAGATTCTACAAATCCCTTTGTCCGACAGCGTCCACTAGCTTCCAGATCTGCTGCTAATGTATCAGCAGCTCCTCCACCTCCATGGGCCAATGGTTCTGCGTCCTCATCTCAGTTATTTCCCAGGTACGAATGACAGCATATTCTCTTGGCAAGTGTGGTGTCAAGAATTTCTGGTTGGGAGCTCCTTGTTCTTCTATTGTTGGAACCTTAATACACTGTTTCATTTAGAATTTCTTGTTGGTAGCTCCTTGTTCTTCTATTATGGAACCTCAATGCTCTGTTTCATTTAGAAAAGTACATGAATCTCTCTAATTTTACATGTGAAAATCCTTTGTATAAGGATTACATGTCTGAAATGGGTTTCTCTCTGGTGAAGAATGAAATGCCTTTGATTGCCCACTAAAATTGTCTTCCTTTTGCCTTGCAGCAAGCAGACAGATGTTGAGTCACAGCCACTTTTGCAGCAACAGCAGCATCAACAGCAACAGCAGATGGTTCCACTACAAGACAGTTATATGCAGAGTAGAGCTGAGGCTCTGCACAATGTAGAGTCAACAATTCATGAGTTAAGCAACATCTTTACACAACTAGCGACTATGGTTTCACAACAAGGAGAGCTTGCAATCAGGTTAGTTCCTTATTAATGCTTCCATCAACCAAACAAGCATAAGCTTTTGATTGAGTAATGAATAAATGTTTGATTCATTGTTTGCATGTCCATATGTGGTGCTCCTCTTAATGGTGGTGGCATTCTTTTGGCTCCTCCCAGTAGGAACAGTTTTCTGGTCATTGGGAAGCTGCTACCTTTCACTGAAAGAGGCTAGCATGTTGGCTGATACATGTTTGGTGCAGTGGCACTATGACAGCCTTCTTTCCATGGATGAATAATGTCATTGAAGTTTAACTGCATGAGAGGAGCCAAATCCACCAATTTCTGATGAACAGTTAAACAAAATAAAGATAAATTGCTTTAGATTTAACCTTTTATTAGATTGAGTGACAGTAACTACTCACCAAGGACCCACTACTTTGACTTGCATTGCAGGATTGATGAGAACATGGATGAGACACTATCAAATGTAGAAGGGGCACAAGGCCAACTGGTCAGGTATCTTAACAGTATTTCATCCAACCGATGGCTGATGATCAAGATATTCTTTGTATTGATTGTATTCCTCATGATTTTCTTGTTTTTTGTGGCGTAATAATATACAAGAGAAGGAAAATAAGACCAGATCAATTTTCCCTTTTCTCCCTTTTTCAATGGTTTGGTGCGCATATTCTATTATTCTTACCTTAAAATTGAGAATGTAAAGAATGTCTTGTACTTATATGATGAAAGATAGGTCAAAGGGACCTGCACAATTTTTGGCGTAGAACTGTTTAATTTATTGAAGGAATTCTTCCTTGTATCTATATCTGCAAAAAGGATGATCATTTTGTAACTAGACTGCATCAAAGTTGCTGATTCCTGTCTGTGCATGGATTCCTAAGGTAGCCTTTTTTTTTGGGGTGAATTTAACAAATGGAATCATGGTGTGTAGTTTTTTGGATGATGATGTTTGCTTGACTGCATTTTAAATTTTTTTAATGAATTTCAAAAGGAATTCTTCTGCTGAGAAGCTGTAACCAGAATTATGTATGCTGTGTCTGTTACAGTATCGTGTGACCATAACGGTACTATTGTATATATTGGTATATGTTTCTGTATATATCGGTATTACATATACGAAAAAGTATTTTAGTGCTGACAGTTTTTTGGTGATGATTTTGTCCATTGATCAAAATTGTAAATATTGTTATTATGAAATTATCTATTAAATTTCTTAATTCATTAGATGCTTCTTCGCCATCCATTTATCATGACTTGTATGTGTAAAGAATCTTCTACTTCCATAATGTAAATTCATGATTTATATATATATAAAGATCATGAGATTTGTACATATTTGTTTATATAAAAAGGCTTTTGGAGACACTTGAGACTTGATACCAAAGGTTCAAGAAAAAATGAAAAAAAAAATTTGTTAAAAAAATGATCTATCCAAATTATATAATTGCATCCTTTTAGACTATAAAAACGGGGGGAAAACACTCGATCGATATAAATATGATACAACGCAGTGAATTGAGAAAAAAATGATAAAAACTTCCTGTGATTTCTTCTTTGACTGGCGATCCTTCAATGGTATCAGAGCATATCATCTTGTATTCTAGTTTGTCATCAATTAAATATGTTTAATTGATATTATATGGCATGAATTTATTATTTATTTTCATTCCCTTTTTTTTTTTTGGGTACGGAATATAAGAAGCATGATTATATGTTTTCTAGTCTTGCAATGGTGAAATATGGCCTAAAATTAGATAATTACATAATTATTTAGTGAAATTGCAAAATTGGCATTAAAAAATTCAGTTTTCAGTTTCATGGCCATGTTTTTAGGCTTTTATATCTTCTGTTATACTTGTTTTCTGTGTGAAAAATTTGTATGATAATAAAGCTGGCATGTAATTCTTCAAAACGGTAGCTTATATTAAACATGCTTCAAGATGTAAGCATAATTAGAGTATAGAGATTGACTAAAAAGTCATATACAAAATTTGGCTAAAAAGCCATACACCGAACAAAAAAATAAACTGACATAAAGTACAGAATAGCGAAAAAGTAAGGATTACAGATATGTTATAAGAAAACAATAAAATATTCAAATCTAGACAACGCTTGTTTGGCCAAGGAATCAGCCGAATGGTTTGCTTCTCTTAATAAGTGAACAATGGAAGATAAGAGTAGTCTTTCTCTAAACAAATTAATCTTGTAAAGAATAACCCAAAATTTTCATGGTGAATTTTGAATATCACCATTTACCCAACCAACTGCCAGTTAAAGAATAACCTCCTTTATATTATACACCCTATCATTTGACCCATTTAGTTCTTCTTTCTATATTATTTAAGGCGAAAAAGCATGCATACATGAAGAATTTTTATGTCACTATGGATAATTTGATACTAGTGGGTTGTTCAAGAGTCAAATGATCAAATAGTAAGCCAGAGGCTAAAGAAATAGAACACCAATATTCTAGTTCTTATCTTGTCTCTTGTTATTGCACTTGTGGATGTATATATATATATTTTTTATTGTTCTAGATACCAATTGTTGAAGTCAATGGCCTGTTGCATCCATCTTGCAATTTGATACCTATATCAATTATTATTGCTCACCTTGGTTCTTGTCTGTCCAGTGAATATAATGTATATATTTTATTCTTGTTGCAGTTTGAATGTCGATTATTGCACGCTGTGGTTATAATAATAGAATGATAACATGCAATTTGATTATGATTTTTTTGGCTAGGAGTCATGGAAACAAGGTATTGAATGAGACAATATTATAATCCATCTGAAATTTCTTTAATGGAATTGTTCATTTAAATTATTATAGCACAACAATGATGAGACATTGGTGGGACTGTCTCAAAATTTGAAACATAACAGCTAAAATAGTTCAAGATTTAAGAAGGGATTATCTATGTCCTATTACTCTTCCTTCCATATATAAGAGATACAGTGGGGTGTCTTAAACAACAAGACCACTTTTGTACATTCATATTCTCAATAGGTTTTCTTCTGCAGAAAAGAAAAATGGCTTCTTTTCATCTCCGTTCAATCAGCTTGCCCTCTAGATCTCATCCTCTAACTGTAAGCATCCAGGAGCAACTGTACAAGTTGAAGTCATCACAATCCTCATCAATAGGCCACAAATTAGCTGGTTTAAAAGAGTTGTACGACTGTGTTGATGATTTTCTTCAACTTCCACTCAGCTAACAAACTCTCTCCCATGAGCGGCAAAACCAATATGTAGACGAGGCATTAAATGGATCTTTAGGGCTGTTGGATATGTGCAGCACTACAAGAGATTTTTTGTCACATATGAGGAATGTGTGCAGGTTCTTGAATCATCTCTCCAACGAAGAAGAGGAGAATCTACCCTGAATGAAGTTGATGCATACATTGTATCTAGAAAAAATTTGAATAAAATGATTCGCAAGTATCTAAGAAATTTGAAGAGAAATGAGAAGAATTGCAGAACAACCATCTTTGGTGATAACTCTGATTTGTTGAACATGATTAGCATGCTAAAAGGTGCTAAGGAAATTAGCCTTGCTGTGTTTAAGTCAATTTTATCTTTCATTTCTCAATCAAAGACAAAATCAAAGCTCTCTAGTTGGTCCATTTTCTCAAAATTATTGAAATCCAAGCATGTATCATGTGTAGAGGAGGTTGAAGCCAATGAAGTGGAGAAAATTGATACACAATTGCTAGTCTTGAAGTCAAGCAAAGACATCAATCAGGTGCAAAATCTCTTGAAAGGATTGGAGGCATTGGAGTCAATTCTTCAAGAAGCAGAGGAGGAGTTAGATTGTGTCTGTAGGCAATTGATGAAAACCAGAGTTGCCCTTCTCAACAATCTGAATTATTAGTGCTGTTACTTCCAACACCCTAACAAAATTTTGTACCATTCAGTTTTGCCCTTTATTGTTTATATCATACATACACAAGTAAATACAATATACGAACGTTTATCAAAACATTTCCTTAAGCTTGCTTGTTGTTTACCTTCTCTGTTAAATTATATATTGTCTCTTGATGATTTTTGTGCTTCAGCATAAAAGGGTTGTTTTATTTTGTTCACTGTATAAAACTTTCATTCAATTTTACAAGAGATCTTGACAAGCACTATGGAATGTGGATGTCCTTTGATCTTGTAAAATGTATATATATCATATTTATCTGTGAAATGAAATGGTTTTCAACTGGTTATCAAAATCGTTTGTGCTGAATATGTACTTATATCTGCTATATTGCATTTGTCTCCCAGTCATTAGTTTCTTTTCTCTAATCTTTAAGCTATTTATATTTGGTGCTGTATAAAAAATCTAAAAGTTGAACTTTGATATCAACTTATCAGGACAGGGCAATAATAGGTTGGATTGCATGCTAAGTTGTTTCCTGCATTGAGAACTTTGGGAATCAAGTTCTCACTGGGTATGAGGCCATTGAAGAGAACGTTTTCGAGCAATATTATCATTTCTGCATTTTTATCCATCAACTGCATAACTTTTATTTTGACTGATCATAATTTATTTTAACGCTTAGATATATTTTAGACTCATGCTTGATTCAAATTAAATAATTGCAAATAGAATAGTCTTTCATATGAATTTAAGTTTCAAATATGCATTTCTCATCTTTCTCTTGGTGTTTGTTTCATATAAATAATAAGCTAAACTTGATCTGCAGCCATTTAGGTGGATCCTGCCTTGTATTTGGTCAACCAGATCCTCATCACAACCTGTGTGATTGCATTATATATCAAGGCTGTCAAGATTCTACTTCCTCCCAGACACCAGACATGCCAATGAGAGTTGTTGGAGAGTCTCCTCAAGATGTGCTTGTTCTTGTCCATGCAGCGAATGCAGCTGCATACCCCTCGTGGATGTAATTATTGGTGTCTATCAGGTACCAGTGCTAATACATGTTAGCTTAATATTGAAGTCGTCCATTGGCTTTTACACACGTGGGCTTACAAGTGATCAAGTGTTGAAATCCACTTGCACAAAACCAATTGGCTTATTGTCTAACACCTACTCACTTATAAGTCCTTAAGTTATTTTATTATTATTCGATGTGGATCACTTCCTAATAATTAATTTCTTTAATCACATTGCTTAATCACAAAACAACAATGATGAGACATTGTAGGGACTGTCGCAAAACTCAGAACATGATAGCCAACTTAGATCAAGATCATAAAGAAGATGATATTATTTAATTTCTATTGCTCTTCTATATAAAAGACAAATGGCTGCTTGTCATCTTCGTTCAATCAACTTACCATCCAGATCTCATCCTCTAACTGTCAGTGTTGAGGAACAATTGTACAAATTGAAGACATCAGAATCCTCATCAATAGGGAAAAAATTGAGTGGCCTAAACAATTTGTTTGAGCCTGTTGATGATATGCTTAAACTGCAAATCACCCAGCAGAATGTTTCCCATGAAAGGCAAAACCAGTGTTTAGAAAATGTGTTGAATGGATCTTTGGAGCTTTTAGATATCTGCGACACAACAAGAGATTGTTTTTCAGAGATGAAGCAATGTGTGCAGGAACTTGAATTATCTCTCCGTAGAAGAAAAGGTGGAGACTTTTGCTTGACAAGTGAAGTCGATGCATACATGATATCTAGGAAGAAGCTGAACAAATGATTTCTAAGTGTCTGAGAAAATTGAGGAGAAAAGAGAAGAATTGCGCCACAGCAACCATGGACAGTAACTCCAACATGATTAGCATTCTAAGAGATGTTGAAGAAATTAGTGTTGTGGTGTTCAAGTCCATCTTATCTTTCATTTCTCAGCTAAAGGCAAAATTTGGCAGGTCTATCCTCTAAAAATTATTGTCATCCAAGCGCATATCATGTCAAGCAGAAGTTGAAGCCAATGAAGTGGAGAAGATTGATGCTGAATTGCTTATCCTGAAGTCAAGCAAAGACATCAAACATTTACAATTTCAAAATATTCTGAAAGGATTGGAGGCATTGGAGCTGAGTATTCAAGAAACAGAGGAAGAGCTTGAGTGTATCTATAGGCAATTGGTGAAAACCAGAGTATCCCTTCTCAATATTTTGAATCATTAGTTTTGTTGTGTCTGTCAACTCCCCCAATTAACACAATTTTGTAACATAGAATTTTGTTCCAAATTGTACACAGTGAATACTAATTAATATACTGAGTTGCGAACATTTCCCTCAATTTGCCTCTCTATAAGTCTTCTTTTTGGAATTTTTTATATTTCAGTGCAAAAGAGTTCAAATTCAAGGTGTGTTTATAATAATTAGATGTGAACTAAGTTTTTTGCTGCTTGAATTTGGATTCTTGCAACATAAAGACCTCATTAACAGGTTTAAATCCTACATAATTCAAACCTTTGAAGATTTTTCAAGAAAGGATAATATTGCTAGCTTGAAAGTAGGAAACGGACATTATTATGATTTCCATTTATTTATGCTACAATAGAAGGGGACCTGAACCTGATGATATTGTTGGAACTTTCGGTTATACAGCTCCAGAATATTTTATGCATGGAAGGGTCAGTGACAACACTGATACATATTCCTTTAATTCTTTATAGCTCTTCTTGAAGCCAATTAATTAGTTCCAAAGGTCTAAAAGGACTGGAAAGTTTGGTCTGGATGATCATACAACATCACTTTAGATAGAAGAATTAATCATCATCATTATGTTTTTCAATTATTTAAGATTGATACCTATATCAATGTCACGACTCGATTTCGAAGCCGCGACGGTCCTAGGATATGGGTAAGCATAAGGCCACCAAAAATCCGTGAAACCCAAATAAAATTCTCCGGATCCACAAATTATATTCAAAACACATAATATATTTATCACATTTTAACCCAATTATTTTATCCATTATTTCTTAATTATACAAAAAACATTTACTGTATTATCCATTCAAATACTACGGAGTATCTAGATGAATATTAAAATAACATATCATAAGTAATATAAATAATTATATCAAATATAGCTTCTTATAGAAAAAAGGAAATCAAGAAGCTCAGCCTTCTCTGTTTCTAGCCTCTTCTACTCTAGCACCTGAAAAAAAAATGGTGAAGAGGGGTGAGCCTTCAACTTAGGAAATTATGTAATATACCGATACCTGGGGGCTGTATAAAGAAATATCATATATCAAATTATGGGTCAGATCATAACATATATATATATATATATATGTGCCGACAAGAATAGGCACCTAATAGATAGAACCAAACAGATAATTAATTAATTATAACTAATAAGGACAGTAACTTCTCCATTTTTAACAAATAACGCATACTTGGCCGAGCATATGCCTAGAGTTTATAGTCATCTCTAGGTAGGACACTGACAAATCTGACTCTATCAGCTGAGTCACCGGTGCACACGGCCTAATGGTTTATCCCCCATTAGTATAGGTGTTCTGTCACCAAATATGATCTATGGTTCGGTCAAATGTTCGGTAGGAGCATTAACAAAATATAGACCCAAATAGTCTTTTAATAATCAATAGGCAATATTCAATAAATTTCTAGTCAACAAATGATTATGAACAATAAACAAATCTGGTCAAAGTAACAAAAAGAATTCACATATCAATATCAAAATTGATATTATCAATAATTAACAATAATCAATATAATTATTTAGAATAAATAATCAAATAGGATTTGTAAATAATAAATTTACGGTAGGTTACCATGTACCAATATATTTCATAACTCACCTCACACAGCAAAATACTCCAAATAATTTCAATCACCTCAAAAAAATTCACAATATCTGGTCCACTGACCTACAATAAAATCCTTAATTTAATTATTACCGGATCTGATATTAGGATTTCTATAAATCCATATTAATTAATTAATAAATCTAGCATTAAAAATTAATACAGATCCGATCTATAACTCGATCGTAAAAATTATTACGTTAAAAAAGCAGAATAATTATTTGAAACAGATTCGGAAGATAAATTGTTCCTCATCGG
The DNA here is from genome assembly GCA_949750685.1 of Vernicia montana. Taxonomy (NCBI): domain Eukaryota; kingdom Viridiplantae; phylum Streptophyta; class Magnoliopsida; order Malpighiales; family Euphorbiaceae; genus Vernicia; species Vernicia montana. The sequence continues at coordinate 13,363 of CATKHJ010382805.1, read as the reverse complement.
AGGTTCGCCGGAAAAGTCACCGGAATTTCGCTAGAAAATATAAATCGGTAATGGATTTTAACGAAAAAAGTATCAATGAACTCGTCTCGGAACGGTGGATCCAAAAATAACGATTGTTTCTGTCGTTCGTAAAAAATTCGCCGGAAATCTGCTCCGACAAATCTGATATCGCCGAATTCCGGTCAAAAATAAAAATTTATCCAAAATTAACAAATGATATACCAAATCGAAGCTGGAAAAATAAGGAATCCAACCGTACCGAAATCGTCGGAAACGGAGGTTGGAAAGTCGACGAAATAAAACTCGAAAACTTCTGACCGGTGATTCTATTTGAGCGGTAAGTGCAGTGGCTGTAGGAGTCGGACGGCGACGAGGCTGGTGGCGTTGGAAAGCTCTTCCTCTCCTCTTTCCAAAGGTATGACGTGTGTCGAAATCTGATCAACAGAAGGCGGCAAAAAGTCCGGTGAAAGTTAACTGTCCCTATTTTTCTTTTCTCTTTTCTCTCTCCTCTCACTCACTCACTTTCATTCCCATACCTCTGACAACTTATAATATATAATATATTATTATTATTATTATTATTAATAAGAAGTTTTCGGTGGCTATAATGCCACCGACACTTTATATATATATATTCAAAATTTTTTTAATTTAAAATTAAATAATAAATAATAATAAAAATTTTAATTAATACAATTAAAATACCAAATATTTTTAATTATACTTAATAATATCAATAAATATTATTAACACTGATAAATAATTAATAATTATTTAAAACAATTATAATATCATTTTCACAAATAAATTAATACTTAAAAATTTTCTTAAAATTTTATATCAATCAAAATATTTATTCCTTTAACAAATAAAATACCCAAAGGAAAATTAAAATTAAAATTCAAGATATTACAATCTTCCCCCCTAAGGAAAATTCGTCCTCAAATTTTAAACAAAAACAATCAATCAATCAATATTAAATATTACTTTTGATTCAAATAGCTCAATATTTCAATATTTTCAAAAATACAATACAATATTAATTTAAACTGTCAAAAAATAGAAAGGAATATTTATCTCGCATACTCTGCTCACTCTCCCAAGTACACTCTTCTATAGACTGATTTTGCCACAATACTTTTACCATAGGGATTTCCTTATTCCAAAACTTTCTAACAAATCGATATCGGTATTTCTTCATAAGACAAATCTTGATTAAGATCCAACGGTTGAGCTTGCAATACATGTAACGGATTCGAAACGTACTTACAAAGCATCGAAACATGAAATACTGGATGAACACTCTTCAAATTGGGCGGTAATGCCAGTCGATATGAAACCTCTCCCACTCGATCCAGAATTTCAAAAGGACCAATGAATCTCGGAGACAATTTACCTTTCTTACCGAATCTCATAACACCTTTCATCGGTGAAATCTTTAAGAATACATGATCGCCAATGGCAAACTGGAGATCTCTTCTCTTCGGATCATCATAGCTCTTTTGAAGACTGAATGCTGTCTTCAATCTTTCTTTTATGAGAGGTATCTTTTCTGAAGTGTCCTGAATCAATTCAGGTCCTTCTATGAACTTCTCACCTACTTCATCCCAACAAATAGGAGATCTGCATTTTCTCCCATACAATGCTTCATAAGGAGCCATTTTAATCGTGTTATGATAACTGTTGTTGTAGGCAAATTTAATCAAAGGTAGATGCTTATCCCAGTTCCCTCCAAAGTCTAGAATACACATTCTCAACATATCTTCTAGAGTTTGGATGATCCTCTCAGATTGGCCATCTGTTTGAGGGTGAAAAACTGTACTGAAATCTAATTGAGTGCCTAATGATTCTTGCAACTTTTGCCAGAATCTCAATGTGAATTGCGTACCTCTATCTGAAATAATAGAGACTGGAACTCCATGAAGTCTCACTATTTCATCAATGTATAATTAAGCATACTACGAAGCTAAGTAAGTAGTCTTTACTGGCAAGAAGTGAGCTGACTTAGTCAATCGATCTACAACTACCCATATAGAGTCATACCCACTCGAAATCCTTGGCAAACCGACTACAAAATCCATAGTGATTCTTTCCTATTTCCATTCTGGCAATGGCAATTGTTGAAGTAACCCAGAAGGTTTCTGGTGCTCAAACTTAACTTGTTGACAAGTTAAGCATTTTGCCACGAATTCTGCTATATCCTTCTTCATTCCGCTCCACCAATAAGAACTCTTTACATTATGATACATTTTAGTTGCACCCAGATGTACATTGTAAGTTACATAATGGGCCTCTTTCATAATCTGTTCCCGTAAGTTATCAACCGCATGAACACACAATCTAGTGCCACATCTCAATACTCCATCCACAATAGTAAATCCAGGAGTTTTCTCTGCTTCCACATCATTCTTCAATTTTACCATATGAGGATCTTTGTCCTGAGTAGCTTTAATCTGGTCAATCAAGAGTGGTTTGACTTGAAAGTAAGCCAAAAGTACTCTAGAATCTGACGCTTCAAATTGAATTTCCGGAGGTCGAAAAGTCGACGAAACAAAGCTCGAATGCTTCTGATCAGTGATTTTCTTTGGGAGGCAAGTGTGGTGGCTGTAGGCGTCGAACGGCGACGAGGCTAGTGGCGTTGTAAAGCTCTTTCTCTCCTCTTTCTAACGGTATGGTGTGTGTCGAAATCTGATCACCAGTAGGCGGCGAAAAGTCCGGTGAAATTTAACTGCCCCTATTTTTCTTTTTTCTTTTTTCTTTTCTCTTTTCTCTCTCCTCTCTCCTCTCACTCACTCACTCACTCACTCACTCATTCACTTTCATTTCCATACCTCTGACAACTTATAATATATAATATATTATTATTATTATTATTATTATTATTATTAATAAGAAGTTATCGGTGGCTATAATGCCACTGCCACTTTATATATATATATTAAAAAAAATTTATTTAAAACAAAATAATAAATAATAATAAAAATTTTAATTAACACAATTAAAATACTAAATATTTTCAATTATACTTAATAATATCAATAAATATTATTAACACTGATAAATAATTAATAATTATTTAAAACAATTATAATATCATTTTCACAAATAAATTAATACTTAAAAAATTTCTTAAAATTTTATATCAAAATATTTATTCCTTTAATAATTGACCAAATTAAAATTCAAGGTATTACAATCAATTATTGGATGAATTTAATTTTAGGATTCAAAATGTTTTATTTTGTTGAATTTATAGAACTGACAATTCCATTTTACATGATGAGATCTTAACAAGTAGTAAGGAAAGTGCATGTCCTTAGATCCTGCACTTGTAAAATCCATATATTATAGTAGCATGTGATATTTCTTGGAGAAATGCAATGTCTTTTCAACCAAAATTTTGAAAGACTGTTTCACAGTCATTTGTTTATTTTCTCTAAATGGAGCAAATTAAGTTTATGTTGGACTGAATACTAACTTGTTTTCTGTGATTGAAAGAGATTGAATTGTGGTAGAAATCAAACCTTGGGAAATTTAGTTGTCATTTAGACTGCATAACTTTAATTTTCAAATATGTGCCTCTCATCATTCTCTAATTGTTTGGTTCATATAAAGAACCATCTAAACTTCATCTGCAACTTTAAATGTAGATCACACTTCACATTTAGTCAATAAGATTGCATTATTACCACCAATATGATTGTATTATGACTTCGATAATGTATTGATCTACAACATGCATAGATTGTCTAATTTATATAAAATCAAGGCTGTCAAGATTCTACTTGCTCTCAGACACCAAGCATCCTGATGAGAGTTGTTCAATGTGATCGTTCTTGTCTATGTAATGAATGTAGCTGCATTCCCCTCGTGGATGTAAATATTTTATTGGCTACTGAACATGCAAGCAAAACAGGAAACAACTCTATCAGGTACTATTCTTAAATTATTACTTATTTTGATTATCTTAATAGCATTATTGCATATACATGGACTCAATCTCAATGCTATATAATTTGATGGTTGAAATATTATAATCATTAATCATTAATTTCTTTAATCACAACACAACAATGATAAGACATTGCTAGTTAGAACTGTCGCAGAACTCAGAACATGACAGCCAATTTAGATCAAAATCAAGAAGATGATTTTGTTTATATTCTACTTCTATTCTATATATAAGAGGTTCAGTGCAATGGATTAAACAACAACCAATACCACGTCTACATTCACATTATTGATAGAAGGCATCTGCAGAAGGAAAAGGCAAATGGCTGCTTGTCATCTTCGTTCAATCAGCTTACCATCTAGATCTCATCCTCTAACTATCAGTATTGAGGAGCAGTTGTACAAATTGAAGGCATCAAAGTCCTCATCAATAGGGAAAAAATTGAGTGGCCTAAAAAATTTGTTCGAGTGCCTGGATGATTTGCTTCAACTGCCAACAACCCAACACACTCTCTCCATTGAGAGGCAAGAGTGTGCAGAGAATGCATTGAATGGATCTCTGGAGCTATTAGATTGGTGTGATACCACAAGAGATTTTTTCTTACAGATGAAGGAATGTGTGCATGAGCTTGAATTATCTCTGCGTAGAAGAAAAGGTGGAGACTTTGGCTTGACAAAAGAAGTTGATGCATACATGCAATATAAGAAGAAGTTGAACAAACTGATTTGTAAGAGCCTAAGAAATTTGAAGAGAAAGGAGAGGAATTGCACAACAGTAGCCTTGGACAATAATTCTGATATGATTAGCATGCTAAGAGGTGTTGAGGAAATTAGTGCTTCAGTGTTTGAGTCCATCTTATCATCTGTAATTTCTCATCCAAAGGCAAAATCAAAGTCCTTTTTCATCTCAAGATTATTGCAATCCAAGCGCGTGTCACGTGAAGTGGAAATTGAAGTCAATGAAGCAGAGAAGATTGATTTTGAATTGTTTATCTTGAAGTCCAGCAAAGACATCAATTATTTACAAATTCAAAATGTTGTGAAAAGATTAGAGGCATTGGAATCAAGCATTAAAGAAGCAGAGGAGGAGCTTGAGTGCATCTATAGACAATTACTGAAAACAAGAGTATCCCTTCTTAACATTTTGAATCATTAGTTAAGTTACTTGTGTCAACTCCTCAACACAATTTTGTACCATAGAATTTAAGTTCAAATTGTATATACATAGAGAATGAAAAGTAAATATTAATAAACTCAGTTGAGAGAATTTCCCTCAATCTTCTCAATGTACCTTCTTTTTGCAATTTTATATTATATTTCAAAGCAAAATAGTTAAAACTGTGTTTACACTGTTGAGTTTTAGGGGTATGAGATTGTGTTTTGAATGGGATGTTGACAAGCAGTAATACTATTCATAATCAATGGAGAAAATCAAATCAGATGTGAACTTTGATATAAGGAAACATTAACATCTGATATCAAAAGAGAGTAAATTGGAGTAGGAATAATATTAATTTAGATGGAAATCATAAGTTATGAGGAGTTTAATATTCAAAATTATGGTCAGATAGGATTTAAATCTCTAAGCAAGGGAAGTCTGAATATCCACTCCCGGAAAAACTGTCATCTTCCCATCATAATTGTTCTTGTTTATTTGGCAAATTCCAAGAATGTAGGTTTTTTTTAAAAAAAAAAAAAAAAAAAAAAGACTTATTGCGTTTGCCGGGAGTCGAACCCGGGTCTATTGCTTGGAAGGCAATTATCCTAACCGTTGGACTACAAACGCTTTGGTTTTTGTTTGCTTTCTAAATTCTAATTTGGACAAAGTTTATGAAAAAAAAAGAAAGCGAATATGATTTATCATGTAAAATATGCAAAAAAAGAAAGCAAAGAAATAAAAAAAATATTATTTCAAAAAAAAAAATACAAATACAAATTGTAAAGTTATTTCCAAAGTGAAATTCTTCATATTTTTAACAGAAAATTAAATGAACATCAAGCGTTTGTAGTCCAACGGTTAGGATAATTGCCTTCCAAGCAATAGACCCGGGTTCGACTCCCGGCAAACGCATTTTCCATTTTTTTAATTATCACTTATCAGTTAGTATACCGCCAAAAAGGATAAAATTCAGTTAAAGAAACAGGTAACGCACGCGCCACCACCATATCTTGTTTCCTCCCTTCCATGGCTTCTTTTCCCTTCAACACTACACCAAACCCAAATTTTTCTCACTCCAAACCCACAAAATCGAGAAAATCTCACAAATTAACTCAAACCCATCTCTCAAATCTTCAATTTCAACCCAGCCACCATCAATTTCCATACAAATCTTATGTCCACAACATTTCTTCTTTATGTAAACAAGGCCAAATTCAATTAGCTTTCAACCTACTTACAGAGATGGAGTTCAAAAATCTCCCAATTGGTGCCCAAGTTTATGGTGAGTTGCTTCAGGGATGCGTTTACGAGCGCGATCTCTACACTGGTCTGGAAATTCACGCTCGAATTATCAAAACTGGTGATTTATTTGCCAGAAACGAGTATATTGAAACAAAATTGTTAATTTGCCTACCAAAGGGGATCCTTTATTGATTAGGCTTGTTAATAAAGAAAGAAGTTGTTAATTAACAGATAATCCTTAATCCTACGGTTCCTACCAAAGGGGAAAAAAATATGTGATAATTATTGAGAAATTCAGAACCCAAATTGAGAAACAAAACCGAGGAGCTGAAATGGGTTTGAAATTGAGAGAATTTGCAAGCATTAAAAGATCCAATTTAGTAGTAAGAGTCAGGATTTTAGGCTGAGAGTGGGATTGAGAGCACCCGGAGCGTAGAATCGAAGTCAAGGAAAATAATCTACAGAACGACCAAATATTACCTCTATACGACCACTCGTTTCATGATAAATTGCAAGTTAGCGTGAATTAACGATCGCAATAAAGTGACAGGTGATTTGTAGACGGCAAATCCAGAAAAAATAAACGGAGTAACTGCATGCTTCAATGGACTACACCCATATTTGAATCTTTAGGCCTTGTTTGGTTTACATTTACTACTTCATGGGAAGTATAAGAAGTAAACTTCTCAGGAATATCAACTTCATTGCCTCCCCCTAATTAAGTGACTTACCGTAGACTAAGGACGATCACTTGAAATCTTCCTAAGAATTTAGCATCATAATGCAAACCAAATAATTTTCAAAGCTTTCTTTTTGGAAATTTCATCTTCCCAAGTGTTCTTACTCCGTAGCCCTTGGATTTACCTCCTACTCAGCCATATCCTTCTTGCTAATGTAAGATTATTGTATTTGTCCCAGTATCTCTTTTAATTGAGTGAAGGATGGGTTGGGGGAAAATTGTGTAAAAATTATATTTAACTGCATTACTCTTAATAATCTATTTCTTTATAATAATTTATTATGATTAACGAAAGTATATTAAAACAGTAAAAAAAAAATTCCCATACTTATTTTTTTTAATCAATGCATAAGCCTTTTTTCCTTAAATATAAGTGTAAATAAATAAAACTATTATGTAATTTGTAATGATACTCCTAAAATTTACAAGATAAATAAAAGAGTGTAAGGGGAAATCAATTATTAAACATTAAAAAAAGATAAGATGAATACATAATTTTTTTTTTTTTTTACCAATGGATGCATAATATTACTCTGAACTTTTATAAAACAAAATATTAAAAAATTAAAATTTTAAATTTCTAAGAGAAAATAATTATAGTGTAAAAATAAGTCTCTACCATTTATTTTGTATTTAACAGTGAAAATTGTATTATCATATTGAGATGAACATGAAAGAAACCTAATCCCTATTAAACACCTCTTTTGCAAATAAATTACAAGCGAAAAATAAAGGTATTAATATATATAGAATAAGATAATAACATATTACTTTATTCTAGAACTAGATAATCACCCACGCGATACCGCGGACATTGGACTTAATAATAATAGTATTTTTATTTAAATGTAATTTTATTACTTGATGAATAAATATGTAATTAAATAATGATGCATCTAAATCACTTTTTTAAATGTAACATATCTTATAAAATTTTAATCAAAATAGATTGAGTACTACGTAAATAATATTTTTTTAAATCCATTGATTAAATTGTTTCAACTATCATAGAACTTTCTAATAGTAATGTCTACATAAGCAATTGCTAAAATAAAATAAAATAAAAAAATCTCAACATTGAGATTATAGGAAAATCTTGACAACAGTGGTTTAAAACATTATTCACGCAATCAATTAACCTGAAATAAATAGCATAAATAATATTATTATTAGTTATCGAATAACAAAGACTAATGCTTGTAAAATAAAATAGTCATGTAAGTCAACCTTTTAAAGCTCAAAATTTGATTGCACCAAAAATTTTACTTTGGAGATGAAGAGGAGCTTGGCCTGTATAAATAATAATAAAAAAATAATTAATATACTTTATATTTTATGCATTTCCTCAATCATAAATAATTTTGATATATTTCCTCCTAAATATTTTTATTAAATAAATAAAATATTTTATTTAAAGGTAGCATGAGAAGAATGAACATTAAATATCATCGAAGTTTTGATGAAATCATATTACTATCATTTCAAATTTATTACACATATATGCTAACAATTCTATATGAATATGAACATTATATTACATGCTTAGTATGTTAAAAAAAAAAATAAAAAAACATTCGTTAATTTGTTCTTTAAAAAGAACTTAAAATCTTGCTTCAAATAACTTAAGATAAGAGTTATGTATTGATCTAGTAAGGAATTTAGGAGCAAAAACAAATTTTTTTTTTAAAAAAAAAATCATATATGACTCCAATTGATTCCTACTAATTGAACCACCCAGAAAAACCATCATTCTCCATAATCTCATTAGATATATTATTTTTATCACATTAAACCTTATAAACATTTTTTGTAATTAGCCAAAAAACTTGTGTCAATAATAAACAATTAAGTTACAGAATATACAATTGCAAATGGATAGATACCATTCAGAAGCATCTAACAAAAGCACAAAACTAAGAAAAGAAATTGTATTAGCATAAAAAAAGACCATCAGCTTTTGCAAGTTCATAGTCCAAAAAACAAAAAAAAATCTTGAAGTGGCAATTTTGTAGTACCAAGTCAATAATTTCAAATCCATGTGATAATAACATTGAAAAAAAGTTAAAACAACAGCATGTGCAGATCTTAAATTTCTAGATGTGCAACCAACTACAACAAAGATCATCAAAAAATACAGCTAGAGATATTATAAGTGGACCAAGAAAGAAAAAAATTTCAGCAAAATGAAAGCTTATTTTGCTAAATCAAAATCTGAACCATCATAAGCAAATATTTCTATAGCTAGAAGACACTTGCAACAAATAAATCAAATTTAAATTAATGGTAGCCATTCCCATCAAATCTTATAAAAAACTAAAGATAGAAAGTATTCTTTTTCACAAAAAAAAAAAAATATCACGCAAGTATTCTTTTTCACAAAAAAAAAAAATATCACGCAAGTATTCTTTTTCACAAAAAAAAATATCACAATACATAAACCTATAGGAGAATAAAACGCAAATAAAAATTATCGTAAAAAAAATTTGATTATAATGACCAACTTGGCCACAAAGTCATCATGTGTAATCTAAAACAAAACTTTACATTTTCTCCTCCAAACATATATAGAGAAAACAAACATTTGAAGGAAATTACTTCTATGTATAAAATTCTTTAAGTTAAAACTTTTGACTGTTCCTAAATGCCGTAAAAGAAAAAATATCTCAGAAAAGAAAGGATTGAAAATGATATGAAAATAAGAATTGAACAAAGAAACTCACTGTAATTCTTGGATTCAAGTTGGTATCTTTAATATTGGCATCATAGGAGGAACTTTCTCTAATATATGATTTCTCTATTGTATTAAAATTAGCTCAAATGAACAACTTTCTACCACTTAATTGGAAGAAAATAAAATGAAACTCATGAGTCAAATGCTTAAGATTTGAGAGCTATAATATATGTATATAAAATTCTAAAATTAAAAAATCATAAAGCAAAAAAAGCTGACAAAGGTCTTGTAAAAATAATTTCTAGTACCAAATCCTAAACAACTTAATAATTTTCCTCTACATATAAATTATTCCTTGCAAGCTCTAACAACTAATTATAACCAGAGCATGTAGCATCTTACCGATACCAACTTGAAGTTCCATAAGCCAATCAATTTCTTAAAAAAATAAAATGCAGGGAACATATTGCAAAGTTATCTATAAATTTGTTGATAGTAGATAGATTATGCAATCCCATGTCTTTTTCCACATCAAATGACTACTCTGTCATTGAAAGAGTAGAGCAAAAATCAACACAAAAGTAAGAATTTAATAATTAAAGTCTAATTGAAGGGGAAGACCAAATTCTTAAACCATTTATGCAATATTTTTGTCCTCCTAATTGTAAAGTAGGTATATGAGAAATTGTTTATATAAGTCCATTTCTCACCAAACAAAGAGACCTACAAACCAAAATCGTGCCTAATCTCAATGACAATTTGACACATACATGATAAAATATTGAAACTTCAAACTTCATACAAAGGTTCAAAACATCAAAGTGTAGCAAATAGATAAAGAAACAAATAAAATGAAAATAAGACAAAGAAAGGAATAAACATTCTGAATGAGTTCTGACTGGGTTGGAATGTCATCAATCTGCCTCTTTACTGACAGTAAAGCCTTTAGTTGTGCTGCTAGTTCCTACCAAATAATTAATAGCCACATAGCTAAATCAAATTCCCATGACCATAGCAATTTCTTATACTATTTATCATACCTTCTTTGCTGAATTCAACTTCTCCATTGACTCGGCTAATAATCAATCAAGATCCTCAGAGAGAGATTTACCATCCAATTCAGTTTTTTTTATCCTCCAAATCATAAATCTGGGCTTGCAACGGAGAGCGTTTGGCATCATAATTAGATTGCAAAATAGATTATTGTCTTTCTAGAACCTATAAATAAACCCACCAAAAAAAATTCAATCAATTAAAGAAAGCTCAAAGCTTTTCAATATAGAGAATGAAAAACTGCAATTTCTATTAGAAATTTTAGCACCTTCAGTAATACCAAAAGAGCACTGCACCATTAGCGATCCCAAGAAATATAAAGCACATACAACTGAAAATTGATAGAAATTGAAACAGAAAAAAAGCTTACACATTTGGGTGGTTTCAGACTGAATTTGGTGAGGCGTAGGGCATCCATGCTTGTATGGATCCCTCTGATTGCTCTCAATGTTAACACTACAAATCAACAGAGAAACAAAACATGTTTTAGGTTTTATAGCATAAGGCCATCTCCAACCCAAAACCCCAAAATGTATTAACTTTTACGCTAAAATGCAATAACTTTTACACTAAAATGGCGTGAATACAATAAATTCATCTCAAACCATTAATTTCATTTTTAACACCAAAAAAAATATTTCATTTATATTGTCTTTTATTTCTCATTTTATATTTTTTTATTACTTTCATATTATTTTATTAATTTACAAATTATGCCCAAAGCTATTTTTTTTTTACATATTCATCCAATAAAAATATAATTTGTTATTTAAAATATTAAATTAAAAATAAATTTATTGAGAGATAAAAAATTATTTTGTATTTGAATTTTTTATTGAAATAATATTCGATTATAAGATGAATTTTTTTTTGGTAAATACAATAATTATTAGGTTTTGTGATAATTAAAAAAAAAAAGAAGGCAAAATGCCTTTGTACAGTGCCACGCCAAAATGTACATTTACCCAAAAATGGCGTTTTTTTAGCGTGCGTTGGACCAACACTTTTGCTGCAAAATACCATCTCTAACTCAAAAATATTGTGGGTTGGAGATGGCCTTACGGGCATATCCGTACCTCAAAAAATTAAGTGTTGATCTGTATTTTTAGCCAAATATTAGGAGTATATTTGCACATTGTCCCAATTTAGGATACTTAATTCTTTATAAACTTAAGATACTAATTTTTCAGGAATTTATATATTTTATATATTTATTTCATTAGTTTTTCAAGAATTGTAAATAATACTAGTTCTTTCGGAAACTGTATTAATTTATTTAATTATGCAGGAATTAAGAATACAAGTTCTTCATGAACTATATTTAATTAATTAAAATTAAATAGCATCAAATAATAATATATTTTACTTATTTTAAAGTAGTTTACAATAATCGACAACAAAAAGCAAATAATTATGTTGAGAATTGTTGATCTAGGTAAACAAAATCGTGCTGATAATGTGTTGTAAATCGACTTATTAGTACAGCAGATCAAAGACAATAATAAAATATATAAAGCAATAAAGTAAAGAGAAGAAAAAAATATAGAGACAAATATATAGAGAGAAAAATGGGTTTAAACTCCTTATTATTAGATTAACTCTAAGTTTCCTTATATATATGAATAGTTAGGGTTTGGTATATATAAAATTATTTAAATAGTTCTATACTATAATATCTCTAAAATATATTTAAGCATGTTTAAGTAATATTTACATATAATAGTTTATTTATACACTAAGGATAATTCTTACCTACACTGGGTGTATATCCCCACAACAAATAAAAAAGTGACACGTATGTATGAGTGTTTTATACTTTGGCATTGGATGATTGACACATATTTTTTTTTTTGAAATAAAATAAAATTTCATTAATCATCAGTAGCCGAATACAAATTCCAATAGAAAAGGATCTGACACAGAATCAACTACCCTAACAAGAGCAAACTGATTCGCAGATCGCAAATGTTCAACAGAATATCCAACTGCCATATAGTTGATTTTAAAAAACTGAGACTGTAATAGTAAAACAATGTGACAAACCATTGTCTTCTTTGCGAGCATTTGAAACGCAACAGTACATAGATCTACCACTAAACTCATAATAAAAAAACAACTTCTAACAATGGAAGACATAACAAAACTTCCAACAAGAGAATACAAAATAACATAAAAAAAATAAAAAACAATCTAACACAAAATAATAAAATGAAAAATATCATCCTAACAGCAGTAAGCACAAACCCATCCACAAGCATATGGTAAAAACGAAGATGGAGAGGCAACGGCGGAAGTAAGGAGGTAGAGATCGAAATCGAGCAGAAGGAGCATCGAGTGATGGTAAAAGATGACGCGTAAGTAGAAAACGAATAAGTGGAGCCGGTGGTGGATGTGATAACAACAATAGGGATGAGACTATTCATATCAACTCTAACATAAGTTATTGGAACCATCGCCGATCAAAAGAGAAGATCGGCGGTGGTTCAAGAAAAAAACTTAAAGGAGAACTACATATTCATTAATTTAAATAATTAAGATTGACACATAC
>CATKHJ010382770.1:0-23063 GCA_949750685.1 Vernicia montana | reverse complement strand
TTTCCATGCATCTACATTTACCGTATGAATATATGTATATAATTATGCATTATAAATAATAATTGAGAATTTTAGCACATGTATATGAATGTTTCATTAATTATGTGTTGCATAATTATTTGTGGATGCTGGATGGAATTGAGATGACACAAGGATCACCTATGATTGTGATTATGATATATGATTATTATGATTGGATGAACTTTGATTGGTGTATGACGGTTTAGGAGCTTGCTCATCGCTCGCTGCTGCCAGTCGGATCGCTGCATGGCTTAAGCCAGAGACAGCTGGTACCTTATGTATTGGATTTTTAAAGTGATAATAATTAGTTTCAGAGAGCCAGGATAGGGGGGATCTGCTCCCCAAATTTGTATTATAGTGTGATTCCTATTGACTGATTCCCATCTTTGTATGAGATTATATGATTATTTGTATATATGGCACGTTGCATGAGCATTATTGCTAGATTAATATTAGAGCATCAGGTTTATACATTTGTTGGTATCACTCACTGAGCTGAGGCGCTCACTCCTGTCTCACTATTTTTTTTTTTAGATTGCAAGATGAGCCTAATTATGTTATTATTGTTAAGTTTCCCTGCTATTTCCTCCAGTAGTAGATTTTATATTAATTTATATCCGTAAAATATTAAAGTTCTAGAAATCCGCAATTACAGTAAACTGAGTTTGTATTTATTATATTATAGTATATTGGTATCTGTTATCTGTAATATGTCATTATGAAATATTTTGCTAAATCAGAACCTGATGATATTTTGAGATGTGATCAGATGGACACATCATGATGTTGATATAGGTTCTGTTGGCATGTGGGCCCTTTGCCATTGGATTGTGATTTCAGAGTATATTTTCTGTTAATTAGTCATGTCAGGCTAATTACAGGTTCTTGAAGTTTTAAATTTTTTCGTACCCTAGTGTCGGTCACGTGCTCCTAAAGTCGGTCGTGACAATATTTTCCGCAAAACAAACGAAACATAAAGGAATACTTCTTTTCTCTTTTTTTATTTTTTATTTTTAATTTTTTTTTGCCAAATCTTTCATCTTGTTATGTTGAACGGAAATTTTGTGTGTAAATTGTGGTGGTGGCTGTTTGTTTATATTTATTTATTATTATTATTTATTTGTTAATTAAAATGAATGGAGGCAAATTATTTGGTATTATTATATTTAGTTAGTGAAGTTTGATTTTTTTTTTTAAAGATAATAAGAGAGATGTCACTATAAATTAAGTTACTGGTGCTTCATATGAGGCACCAATAAGGTACATTAGTATTGTGAGGTATAACATCTATTTAATTAATTCTTTATTATTTTATTACTTAAAATTAGTAATTTTATTATTTGTTTTTATTTTTCTATTATATTCTTTCACACTTTCTATTTCAATTATTCTATTTTTAAATTAAATTATAATTATTTATTCACTAACAAATAATTATATAGTTCATGTTCATATTAATATTTATTATATATTAATCAAGTCACACTATAATAAGAAATTCTCATACTAATTTTCTCATGGGTTCTCTAGTTTTATAACTTATGAATATCTAAATTCACTTATATATCATATACGGATACTCATGGCTAACATGTTTTTAACTAGGGGAAAAATATAGGGTATTACAAATATAGTTTTAAAATCATAATAATTCTAAATTCTAAAATAATGAAAATTTTAAATATAAATATAGTAAATACAATTAAATAATTATATTTTCTTATAAAATATGATTTTTAAAATAATTGAAAATTCAGGTTATTACATGTGGGTTTTGTTATTAATAACAATGAAAAAAAAAACTAACTGTAATTAAAAAAATATGAATTCGATATAAAAAATAAATTTTCTATTTTTTAATTTATTTTTTTTAATATTGGATATAAAATTTTAAAATTTTGTAGTTTTAATATAGCTAGATGGTTCATAAATTATTTTTATTTTGAGTTTGTATTGATTTAATATTTGAAAAATATTATAAATATATTGAAATTTTAGTTTTTTTTTTATATATAGTTTTGAATAATTAATTGTATAAGTTTGATTTGAAATTCTTGAGATTATTGATGGAAAGAGAAAATATTATATTTTTTTAGCAATGGAAAAATATTGATTGATTGGATTAATAAACAAAAATTTCTTATTAGTAATGAGAAATTTAATAATTATTTTGAAGTTAAAATTGATTATTTTTTTCATTAAACCTAAAAAAAGAAGAGAAAAATGAGATAATAATTATATTGGTATATGGTATATAAAATAATTAAATAAAATATATGAAAACTGTTGTTATTAGTGAAAATGACAATTTATAGTTTTTTAAAAAAAATGTTAGCCTTAAAATTTTTATATTAAAAGTTTTTTCTTGACAATTCATAAAAGGTAAACATTGTATTTTAAGGAACAATAAATATGAATTAACTTTTCAAAATTAATAAAAATATGATAATCAAATTAAATTATAAAATAAAGAAAGATGATTGCTAGAAATTATTTGAGGAGTGCCAAAAATTAAAGTTAATACATTAATATTTCCGTATAGAGTATATATGCATAAATATATGGATAATTATGAAATTGGTATTTGAGTTTTGTCAATTTTTCTATTTTAGTGTTTGAATTTTATTTTTTATTAATTAAATATTTAAATAAATATTTTTTTAATTAAATATATTTGACTAGAATTTCTTATAAAAAATATTAAAATAAACTTCTTTATCCCACCCTTTCACTTTATTATTTTTTTAAATTATTCTCTCTTTTTTTATTGATATTTTTCAAAAAAAATAAAAGAGATTTACAGAAAAATTTTGACATTATTTTAAAAAAGAGATAAAAGGTAATAAAATATGAAATAAAAGAGAGATATATGGAGTGGATGTTTAAATGTAATTAACGTGGGAATTTATAGCGTTAACATCGCTCTCAGCACGAAACTAATCCAATTTCAACGTCAATCTCTCTCACTGCTCCACTGGACTTAATCTTTTGTTTTTGTTTTTGTTTTTGTTTTTTTGAATTTTTGACTAATAGACTCAGTACTCAATCCAATCCAAAGCCAAGCAATTGATTTTGTTCATTTTCTTAACTTGCCATCTGGGACTCTGTAAATTTCTCTGCAACCCACCACCATGTCCAACCTGTTCAAGAACAAAACATATTATTATTTTTATTGGACTCGTTTCATTTGCTCTAATTTCACTCGATTTGGTTCCAATTTCCCACAAAATTTTCGTCTCTTGTCTCATTTTTCTAGGGATTTTGAGCCTGAATCATGGAAATCTATGGAGGGTCTTGTTCGTTGTTCTACAAATTATGTTCCTTTATCTCCTATAAGTTTCTTGGAGAGAGCAGCGAAGGTGTATAGAGACAGAACCTCTGTTGTTTATGGTTCTGTTGAGTATACTTGGAGTGAGACTTATAAACGTTGTCTTAGGCTCGCTTCTTCTTTGACCCAATTGGGAATTTCCCATGGCGATGTGGTGAGTTGATTTTGATTTTCTTGCTTTTGGTGCTTTGTGTAGAAAGAAATTTGCTCTTCTGGGTTGTTGTTAACTTATTAAAAGATTTTGATTTTGGTTGTAGTTTTTAGTTTGGTGTTATTGGTATTTGATCATTATATGTTGGTATTTGATCATTATATGTTTCTATGGTGATTCATCTAGAGGTCTAATGCCATTTTCTTTCATTTTGCTAATCTTGTTTTCTTTCTTCCAGTCTAGAATTCATTGATAAGGATGATGAATCACCTAGATGGTGAAGATTAGGTCACCTGGGTTAAGTTGGTTAAAAAAGCCTAATCGCTGTGGATTGTAATGTAATTACGGAAGAAATACATTCTATTAAAATAAATTACATTTCATTATGGCATATCAATCGCAGCCTACCAAACATATTCTTTAGTGTATGTTTGATAACCTGTAATGAAACTATAAAACAATGCTATAGGTCCACCAGATTGAGTAAGTGAAAGCTTAACCGATGGAATTAAGTCTTACTTACACTTGGTGCATACAATAATCCAATGAAATAAGAATTCATGAAGCAAAAAAATATATCAGTGTCTTTTTACTGGAAAAAAATATATAAAAGAGTTATATTGACTAAAATACTCATGATTTAGTGTATGAGATAAGATTATGCATTTGATGTAGGCAATAATTTTCCTAACCGATTATGTAGTAACCCACACTGCTGTTGTCATTATCATTTAATTTATGAGGAAACAAAAGAATCTAATCCCTTCACAAAGAATAAGACAAAGTTTTTGACAATTTCAAGCCTCTATGGAGAACTTTATCCAAAGAAAAGGTGACTATTTTTCAATCTCTGACTATGCTGTCTTTACAAATATTATAGTTGCAATTTATTCATCTTGTGTGTCTGTCTCTGCAAGTTGGAACTGAAATATGTCTGAGGATTTGAAATAACAACATCATGTGTGCAGGTTGCAACCCTGGCCCCTAATGTTCCAGCAATGTATGAGCTGCATTTTGCAGTCCCAATGGCAGGAGCTGTTCTTTGTACGCTTAATACGCGTCATGATGCAAATATGATTTCTATCCTGTTGAAACATTCGGAAGCCAAGATAGTTTTTGTAGACTATCAATTACTTGATATTGCTAGTAAAGCGCTTGATCTTCTTGCAAAGACAGAAACAAAACTACCCATACTGGTCTTAATTTCTGAATCTGATGGCCCGGTTCCTGATGGCTTCACTTCAAACACTTACGAGTATGAATGTCTCTTGGCAAGTGGACACACTAAATTTGAGATTAGACGACCGAAATGTGAATGGGATCCCATCAGCATAAATTATACTTCTGGCACAACTTCAAAACCCAAAGGAGTTGTTTATAATCATAGAGGAGGATATCTCAATTCTCTTGCAACAGTTTTCCTTCATGGGATTGGAGCAATGCCTGTTTACCTTTGGACTGTGCCTATGTTTCACTGCAATGGATGGTGCCTCATTTGGGGAGTGGCAGCACAAGGTGGCACTAACATATGCCTTAGAAAAGTCTCCCCGAAAGGCATCTTTGACAACATAGCACAGCACAAAGTGACGCACATGGGAGGGGCACCAACTGTCTTGAACATGATTGTGAATTCACCAATTAGTGACCGAAAACCACTTCCTCACAAAGTGGAAGTAATGACAGGAGGTGCACCACCACCCCCTCAAATTCTTTTCAAGATGGAAGAGTTGGGTTTTGGTCTATCTCACTTGTATGGCCTTACCGAAACTTATGGTCCAGGAACTTATTGTGCCTGGAAACCTGAATGGGATACTCTGCCTCCTGATGAGAGAGTGAAGTTGAAAGCCCGACAAGGTATGCACCATCTTGGCTTGGAGGATGTCGATGTAAAAGATCCAATCACTGAAGAAAGTGTGCCAGCCGATGGTAAAACAATAGGTGAGATTATGTTCAGAGGAAACACAGTAATGAGTGGGTACTTTAAAGACTTGGAAGCAACAAGGGAAGCTTTTAAAGGCGGATGGTTTCGAAGTGGGGATCTTGCTGTGAAACATCCTGATGGTTATATAGAAGTAAAGGACCGTTTGAAGGATATTATAATTTCTGGGGGAGAGAATATAAGCACAGTTGAAATAGAAACAGTTTTATATGGCCATCCAGCAATTCTTGAGGCTGCAGTAGTTGCACGGCCAGATAATCACTGGGGACAGACACCTTGTGCATTTGTGAAGTTAAAAGAGGGATTTGATGTCACTGTGCAAGATATAATTGAGTTTTGCCGGAACAATTTGCCTCATTATATGGCTCCGCGGACTGTCATTTTTGAGGATTTACCAAGAACCTCAACTGGGAAGGTACAGAAGTTTATTCTGAGGGAGAAAGCAAAGGCCCTGGGCAGCCTCCCTTGAGAAAATGTGTAAATCCATGTTTTCTTGGAAAATAGGAATTTCATTCTTACATAGTGTCTGCAAAATTTATTGCAATCAATACATTCAATGTAAACTACATTGTTCTAATAATGCAGACAAATTCCTGGTTATCTATAGCATTTGCATTATACAGTACTTGCTGGGGATTTCATGCTTATGTGGTGAAATGTGCAGGATGCTTATCAAGATTGAACCGTAGAATGTAGGGCGTGGTGATGGAACAACAGTATAGATGAGCTCCAATCTTAACTCCGGCTGAAGTCATTCTTAATCCAGGATCATAGTAATGGGCAATCGGTTTTCCGTCCAAATCCACGACGAAAACACCACCATTGTTCGCAGAATATATTGGCCCTGTATACCTTATTATTATTGCCATGAACTTTCGGATGACAGGATATCTGTATGCTAGGTCCCAAACAGCTGAAGTTCCCTGTCACATTTGCATAACATAGATTGTATCCAGTCAAGTTAATGTGCCAAGCAATCAAAACTTTGGCAAAAGAACTTACAGGTAGAGGAAAAGGAAAAGGAAAAGTGAAATTTACTGATGCTAATGCAATCCAGAAATGGCCTTGTCCATCATAATGGATGTTATCAGGTACTCCAGGGAGGTTAATAAAATTTTCTGTCCGTCCTTTTTTATTGCCTTGAATGTAATACTTTCTGCATCTTCTCCTGCTATAACCAATTCCAGTTAGTCTTTCTCAAGGAAACAAAGTTCAATGCAAAATCATTGTGAAAGTTCAGAATATACATGGGGGTTTCACAGAAGACTATGAATTCTTGATCAGGTGAGATTGCAATTCCATTGGGAAAGTAGAGGTCACTGACTAATACTTTGGTTTTCTGGGTTACTGGATCAAAGCTCATTACCCTACCATAGGGCTTACCCTCCAAAACGTCGAACATGAATTCATGAAGATAATACTTATATGAAGCATCTGTGAAATAGATTATGCCATCTTCTGCTATGTCTACACCATCTGTGAGCTTGAATTTCAGACCCTCAGCCTCATTTGTTAGTAGCTCTACTTCACCATCACTACTTATCTTCAATAGCCCCTGTTATACAGAAAAGTGTATCATTCTTGAATCTTGACATGTCAAACTTTTTTGTTTTTTTTTTTTTTAGCATTGAAGGAGGGCGAATTCGAACCTAAGTCTATTTCAGGTCAGGCTATGTCTAGGCGTGTCTTGACATGTCAAACTTGATTGAAGCTTCATTCTGAGCCTTTTTTATTTTTAACTTTCACTAATTTTGATTATACATATTTTGATTGAATATGTTTGATAACTTGTAATGAACTATTATGTAATATAATGAGATAAGATGGTAGTTTAGTTTATTCGTTATTTTATTTAATTATATTTCGTTATATTTATATTAAAAAATAAAAATAAAATTTTAAAAAATGAAAAGTAAGAAAACTACTGAATCATCTCTCAATCAAAACAAAACCCAGCTCAATTCCAACTCTCATCTCTGAATCAAAATAAAGACAAAAAATTAAATAATGAATCCAACAAAATCTCTTCTGGTTCCCTATCAAGCATTGAAAATTATAATTAGACAATAAATTAGAAATTAGAATTGACATGTTTTTACAAGCTCACAAGAAATGAAAGAAAGGGGTACCCAAAAAACCTATAAACACCCAATACAAACCAAAAATTAGAAAAATTGACACTGATATAGAAATTAAAACTAATAAATTCAATACAAGAATCAAAGAAATGAAATGTTCATGCGAAATTGATACAGGAATAAACTAAAACTCATGAACCAAAGGCACAAAAGGATCTTGGGTAAAAAAGAAGCACTGTAATTTGAGGGGATAAAACAAGACAATTGAATTGAGAAAAGAGAAAGAATAATTAATATTGAAAATAAAGATACAGAGGGCTTTAACGTGTGAGAGGGAGAAGAGTAAAACTTTAACTGAAAAAACATAAGGGCTCAATTCTGAGGTAAATAAAAATTACAGGACTCAGTGTCACGCCAAATCAATGTAGAATGTATAATTGCTTAATGTCAAAAAAGGCAAAATACAAGGTGTTTGGCGATCTCCGATCCATAATACCATAATTTTTACATAAAAATAATATAACTTTATTTCCAACTAATTACATTATTTCTAAAAAAAAAATTTATGTATATTTCTTTTTTATCTCTTATTTTATATTTTTTTATTATTTTCATACTATTTTATTTTTTAATTTATGCCCAAATTTATTTTTTTTACATATTCATCTAATAAAAATATATTTTAATATTTAATAATATTAAAAAAATAAAAATTAAATTTTAAAAATAAAATAAAATGATGTGTATTAAATTTATTTGTGTTCATCACACTAAATTTGATGTGATAAATGACCTGACGCCATGCTCCAACGCCAAAATTGCCAACTCACGCTGTAAATGGCGTGGATTTATGATGCGGATGTGTTGTTCCTTACTTTCTTGTCTCTTTACATTAATGAACATGTAGCATTTGCACTAACGTCAAGAAAAAATATATATATGGTCGATGTGAAGATATAATAACATTTTACCTAGTAATTTTTTTTTTAAAAAATTTTTAGTAGAATAAGTCCATCATTTTATTTATAGAGTAAATCAATAAAAATAAAACATATTAATTAATAATGTAATATAAAATTATTAATATAATATCATTAATTGATATGTTTTATTTTTATTAGATTAGTTTATGAATGAACTGATAGATTCTAAAAATTTTTTTTTTTTGTCGGTCATGTGTTTAGTGTATAAGTCGCAATATTAATTATTATTATTATTGCTCTATCTATTCGTTTTTTTGTTATTTTATAAGTATTAAAAATAATTAATTACGTTAAGTTTTAAGAATGAAATTATTAAATTACTTTTATTAATTATAGAGTAATGAATAATATGTGTATTAATTATAAAATATATGATAAGGATAAAATTAAAAAAAAAAAAAGAATTAAACTCTTAATAGTTTATTAAAGTGGCAGAAATTTTAGAATTAAAAAAAAACGATAAATAAAAGAGAATGAGGAGTATTATTTTAGCTCAGAAAATAAAAATTTTTACATTAATGAGATTTTTTTATGTTCACTATTTTTAAAGAATATGAAAAAAAAATTGAAAAATTAAAGATATTATTTTTATTTAATTTTGGTCTATAGAATATAATGAACCTAAAATTTTAAAATTAATTTTTTTATGTACTATTTTTTTAAATTATAATATAATTTTGACATAAAAATTATTTTTTTACAATTGAAAATTGTTACACTCATAAATTTAATTTAACTTAATTTAAGGATAAATATATTTACAACTTGAACACATTCAAATTTACTTTCTCTTCTCAATGATAAAAAGGAAAATCAAAAAAGAAAGTTGAATATATATATATATAGACATGGAAGTTAAGGATGCATTTAATTTAACTTCTTTGTTTTAATGTACAAACCTTGTAAGCATCGGCAATAACCAGTTCATTGTTGTTTCCAAGGACGATTCCAAGAGGTCTACCACCAGTATTGACCCAGTTTTCAACAACCGAGTCAGCGACCGAGTCATTCACCGTAACTCGCTTGATCCATCCATCTTCACAACTCGTGTAAAACAGCCCTGACTTGCTGTCATATGCTATATCTTCTGGTCCCTTAAACTTTCCTTCACCCAAATGCTCTGATTCTTGGAGGATGTGACCATTCTTTATCAAGGCAACAGGTGGGGGGTGAGTCAACTCGTTGATGGGGATAGGTGCTGGGTCGAACGAGTCGAGTTGGTAAATAAGTATAGCAACTATAACAGGAGCTAGTATTAAGAAGGCGATAGTGAAGAAGAGGCATGGTGATGGTGTACTCTTTCTTGAGATATTATCATCAGAATTCTTTGTTGGAGGCATTGTTATAAACTTATAATTTGTGCCACCAAAGATATTCTATACTAATAATACATAAAATTCATTTTAATGCTTACTATATGATAAAAAGAGACTTTAGCGCTACTCCCTCCCCCTCTCGAATATTAGCTTCCGCCTCGCTTTGACTTGGGATAGGTGAGGGTGCAGGGCAGGTCAGATCGGATCTGGGGGACTAGGAGGATCCTTGGTCCCTATAAAGCCCTCCAATAATTTCTTTAAAAGAGCATTTCCATCAAACTCTTAAATTTTTTATTTTTTTTTATTTTAAAAAGTATATTCAATAATTATATTTTTAAAAGCCTCTTAAATCTTCCTCCTTTCCTAAAAATTTTTAAAAGTCGCAATTTCACTCCTTAAGCTCAAGGAGAGAGAAAATGACTCTTAAAACTCCTAAGATATTTTTTATTATTTCTCCCTCTTTTTTCTCTTTAATATTTTCTTTTTCTTTTTTCATTTATTTCATTTTTAAATTATTATTATTATTGTTATTATTAATAAAAATTTTATTATTATTAAAATACTATATTATTATTAAAATATTATTTTATAATATTTTAAATCAAATTATTCTTTTCTAGTAGTAAAAATTTTATGAAAAGTAGAAGAAATAAAATTATAGTATAATAATAATAATAGTTTGTTATAATATTTTTATCAAATTATATTTTTTTTAGTTGTAAAAATTTTACACAGAGTAGAAGAAATGATAATAATAATAATAATAATTTATTATAATATTTTTAAAAAGATTATATTTTTTAACTATATAAATTTTATGTAGAGTAAAAAAATAAAATTATAAATTTATGTATAAAAAAATAAAATTATATATTTATTAATAAAATAATGAAATAAGGAGTGGAATATGGAGTTTTGTTGAAGTATATTTTTCGAAATAAATTAATAAGAAGTTAATTGTTTATATTATAAGTAGGAATATTCTTTAACAAGCTCTTGACGGAGACTTGCCCAAAAACACAGTTAACGGTAGCCGTAGCAGAGACCACCGTACAGTTTGGCCTAATTATGTTTATATATGGACTTAGTAACCATAATAAATTATTAACAATTTATTATCAATGCCAATGGGCCAAGATGAAAAGCCAGCTCCTCCGTCTCCGTCTCCGTCTCAACCGGCGATCGCTGCTGCTGCCACTGATACTGCACCAATGCAATCTGATTCTTCTCCTCCTTCTTTCGATCCCAGTCGAAGTAAATTCCACTCCCTTTTCTCTCGCTTTTTCGTAGTTTTCCCCTTTTAGGGTTTTTGCTATTTTCTTGTTATTCATTCATTACATTAATGTCTGAAATGAAATTACTGAGTCCGCGATTCCGTTTTCGTTGTATATATCATGAATTTTTTTCTTGATGAGCTCTAAGAAATTTGAAGTGACTTGAGTTGAGTTGTTTGTAGGAAGGGTTTGAGAATTTATTGTTATTTTGTTCTTTGAATCTAATGCATATAATATGTTTTTCTTGTAAGTGATTGGTATCATCAAGAGGAAAGCTTTGATAAAAAAGTTGGCAGCAGTTTATCACGCTGAGTGCCTTGCATACTGTCAGGAACTTTTGGAACTTCAGAAAAATTGGCAAGAGGTTAGAATGATGCCATCTTATTTTTGTTTGCAATCTGTTTATTACAATATTTTCACCAATTGTTAAATATATATCTGCTAGAAGACTGTTATCAGCAGAGGTAACTTTTGCTTAGATTATTGGATTTATCCATACAAATTGGGTTCTTTAATTTAAACTTTTCCTAAGTGGATAAGTTGAAATTGGATTTAGGGTTGATAAAGTGAAAAACATACTAACATTCATGAACAATGTCATAACTAAATGTTAACCTTGTTAAATAAATAAGTAGCAAATCTTAGTGTGTAACTTAATATTCCTGAAAGGGAGAGAGAGTACAGAGAAAAAATTAGTGGAAATGGGAGATTTCATAATGTTAGTAAAACCGCGACACATATAAGAGGAGGGAGATTTTTCTTCTTCCCTTGTCTTGCTTTAGGAATATGAAGCAAATACAAAATTATGTCTAGCCTCATTCATGATAAATGTTGTGGCTATTCCAATTGTTAGCCTTTAACTAGTTATTCCAATCACCCTTCCTTGCAAATAGTATTAGCAAAAGTCTATTCCCTTGGTTTTCCTTCCCAACCATTTCGGGTGGTACAGAGAGAAAACGACCGGAAACTCCAGTCTTGATGTAGGTATCAACAAGAGCCACTGTATCATGATAAAGTGTCTTTTGTTTGTGGGTGTATGGGGAATGGCAAGAGGATAGGAGGGGAGCTCTTATCAGGCAAATTTTATATAACAAATATGACCAAAGGTTTGAAATGAAAGCATTGGGATTTGCTGTGTTCAGTTGCCTTGTCTATAGTCATGCCAGTTGCCTCTAGTAAGAGCTTGTCAAGAAAATGCCATAACTGTGGTTGCTATTGCTGTTTATCAATACAAGTTGCAATGTTTGACTAGGTCAGTGTAAACTCATAGTTGATGAAGGGATCTTTCACTGCTGAATGTTGTGGACATTTTGTACATGATGGCAAATTATTATTTTCTGTTTCTTACATGTGTTGAAAATGCTTGCAGCCATTTCTGGATTTAAAAACTCCTGATGATTCAAGGAAAGAGCCAATGAGGCCTCCCAAACGTCTGAAAAAGTCCCGCTAAGCATATTGTAAGATTGATTCTGCTTCTTAATCTCATTTCTGCATGATAAAAACTAAAAAATGCATCAAAATCCTCTTAATTTGTCTTTGCTAAACTGGATTATTGCAGTCTCTCACATGTATCATATTTCCTCAATCTACAATTTCTTGGGGTCACAAAAATTTTTCTGCATTATTTAACTGTGTATGCCATGAGTTCTGCTTGGCTTACTGTCACCACTCTCTAGTGTATTTTGCTTATTCTCTCTTCAGCTGTATCATCTGGAACTTATGTGGTGTTGATTGTCCATGTTTACAGATATCGCGATGACACATTCCCTGCATCTACGTAAGAATCACCACTGTTACCATTTGACACTAAATAGAAAGGGCGAATTCTCTAATTCAGAGCCATAGAATTCAATATTGCATTTGGTGCTCTGTTATACGTATCTTATGACTCTTGATACGATAGTAGACTACACTTCTGAGTGAGACGTATCTTTACAGTGTATTATATTTTAGAGTAAGTGGCCTCAATAGTAATCAGTTGTATTTCAAGCACCTACTTTTAATTGATTCAGACCAATGTTCTATTATAATTTCTTCAATGGAATAGCTTTAAAGCAGGATACCTCATATGGGTTAAAATCAACAGCACGGGACCTGTCATTCCAGCAAGTAATGGAATGGTCTGAGACTCTGAACATGGCACTTTTGTAACCAATAACCAATGATAACTTTTGTCATAGCATCTTGTGATTTATGGAGGTGGAATAAATGAAAATGTATGAATTACTAATTATTTGCTTCCTGATAGTGGCTGTTTAAATCATAATTATCATAGTGATCCATGACCAAAACCTGTTTTATTCATATTGAAAAATAAACAATACAGAAAATCAAATGAATCATAATGACCGAAAATTGAAAACGCCCAAAATTGCAAGACGATATTTATTTGAAAACTATAAATTTATTTCCTGTATGAAAGTAGGATAAATAATTTACAGAAGGCCATAGCAGAAATGATTTCATCTTAATAATTTTTTTTTCCTCTTCATTTTCAATGTGGATTTCAAAATGTTCAATACTGACAGACACCATCATGCCCAGCTTATAAAACAAAGACAAATACAATTCACCATCTTTATGTTACTTGAATTACTCTTGCTTCTACATGTATGTTGTATACTGTCCACGGCAGTCTCTTGAAACTTGGATTAGTTTCCTAATCTATCCTCTGCAACTATTTTTGGCTTTGATGTTGAGTTTAAATCAGTAAGTTACCATTTGCTGCAACAAATAAGCCAATGAATACACTTCTATTTAGAAACATCATAAGCCAAACAGATGAATTTATTCATATGCTATGATTTAAATAAAGATGCCTGCATTCTTTGCCATAGACGACTTGGAGTAACGGGTGAAGAAATCTGCCTTCCCATAATCATTTCAACAGCAGGTGCCATTTCATGGACAAGATTGACAGATTCTGATAGTCGATTAAGTAGATTCACCAGGGCAATCACTTCATTCCGTTGTAACTGCAACTGAGAGCCAATAAAATATGCTTCAATAAAAAATGTATGGTGATAAATTCACTAATGACTAGCAGCTGAAGGATATAGTCGAAGAATTTTCCATTTGAGATTATACTAAATAATCTGTAGTGTTATTTTTGGGCCTTAAATCAGGTGGTAAAGGGATAGTAGTATTGGACCAGGGTTGGTCTTTGCTTCAAATGTCAAATAAAAATCACATATTTTTACTAGAATACAAATTCTTGCCATCCAAATTTCAGCAGCCTCATTTACATAAAAGTCATGTCTCAAAACAGAATGCCGAGGGAATTTAAGAAGAGATATTTCAAAGACAATTAATTTTAACCAAAAGTTGCAGATACATTATAGGGATTATATTATTGCACTCCTCAATTAAAACCATGTGAAAATTGTTTTTGTAGTTGCTGTCAGCCATAGAATTAGATACTTACAGTCTGACCCAAATGCTCCTGCCCATTATCAGAGAAGAGGATTTTCAAAGCAGTACCAAGACCTAGAACCTGAAGTTTTCCCCAAAGTCGACACTTCTCACAGCCTACACAGTCCATCAATGCACTGCAATGCCAATGGATCTAGTTATATCATTACCATACAGAAAAGACAGCCTACATTAAGAATTCAAAGGGAAGGCAGAAAGCAGAGAAACAAGATTAATGCTTTTAGCAAGTTCTACATCGGAAAGAGATTAATGTTAGAATCAAAAGAGTAAGAGAGCAAAAATAGATATTTGGCTTTTTTAAATTTGAAGCTAAACACAATTTGCAGCTTTTGATAAGGTAAAATTTCAAAAAGAGAAGAGACAAAAGAATTAGAAAAACCTAATGTTTCTGAATTGTTCTTGAATTTTCTGCTTCAATTCTGGTCCACGTTGACCTTTCCATAACTTAGCTTCGTCAAATGGGAGTGGGCATGCTGCTTGAAGTTTTGAGTTAAAGAGTAGCTGCCTTATCAAGGAATGTGTCTTGAGGTCCTCAGTAGGGTTACCAGTATCATATTCAGCTTGTTCCAAGTACTCTGCTGCCTGAATAGATTACAAGATAACCATTAGGTATAATAGCCTGTGAGAGAAAAAAAAAAAATTCCCACAAACATAACTTATAAAAATTACATGAGAAACAATTTTCTATCATTTAGTCGCCTAATGTAATCATTCATGTAGACAATATAAAACACCACCAACGTAACATATAAAAAAAATAATATATGATGAAACAACATTTTTATCTTTTAATTTCCAATATAATACATTATGTAAATAAAATCTAGCTTCAAACTCTATATATGCTCACCTTCGTCACAGCTCGGAGAACAAAGAGGAATGTGAAGTATAAGTTTCTGACACGATCAGGGTATCTTAAAACCCGATCATACATCAATGTGAGATTTTGGCCCCACTGCAAGCAAATAGGGAAAAAAGAAAACCAAAAATTATATGATTAGAACCAAAAATTATATGATTAGATCCTTTCAATATATCATAATGCATATGTATAATCTTTCTTTTAATAGGAAACAAATGAAATTCTTTATGGACAAAAACTGTTTATACCCTAACACCCAACACTATAGCAAATATTTTTACAACCTGGGTAACAACCAAATCAGGCCATCAAAAGGGTTTTGGAAAGCTCAAGGGCTCTATTAAGTTCTTAGGATTCATATAAATTTGAAAAGAATGGATAAAATACAAATATGTGAAATGGCCACTCTGCCATGCCCATGGTCAAAGTTCATAATAACATATGTTGAGAGCATGCATCTAAATTCATACCAAGTTTGTAGATTCATCAAGTAGATAATCAGCAGCTATATGGATTGAAATAGAGGAGTGAAGACCAGATATCAATTTGTACAATATCCTCTCCTCTTGACACAACTCTTCAGATGGATCTGCACATCAAATTGAAACAAAAACAAGTTTATCATCTATGAACTTCAGGGTATGTAAACACACGAGCACGCGCACACAAAAAAAGACAAAACTTGCATTTGGGACAATTCTCAGAGTAAACAGCATCCCATATTCTTCTAGCTGATGGACCAGTGTAGCCAGTATAGCGTTCAGGGTTCAGTTGAAGATTGACATAGGTCATCTCAGCTGCAAATAAAATTTCAGTATTATTTGCTTACTCAACATCTAAATTTGACATTTAATAACGTAGAATGCAATCTAATTTCACAAAAATAAAGTGGAAAAGCAACACTTTATTGAGAAAAACCAACCAATTATATATGTTATCATATCAGGGATAGCCAGACAACAATTCCATGGGCCAAGCAGATCATTATATTTGCAGTATTAAAGCATAATATAGTTTAACATATATAGTAAATAGCAGGATGGAAAAATATTAAGTTCACAAAAATGATTGAATAATTATCAAGATATGTGTTCAATTGTACAGAAACAAAAATGGGCATACCATTATCAGTCTCATCATCATTTGTCCAGGGGTTGTCTATTTCTGTCCATCCCCTAAAAGCTTTACTATCCAGGGTACGGTCAACAGCAGCCTGTGGCTTTCCTTCTTGACATAATAGATCATCTGATGAAAGGCCTCGATGGAAGGGTGTCCTAAATGATTCAGGAAACTCACTTTCTGGGCATTCACAAACGCTACAATCTCTCAAGCGACACATGCCATCATCAGGCCAGAAAGGGCAGTCACACCACAACTTAAGCTGCCACAGAATCAGCAAAGAAAAGATAAGCGACTATCATATATTTCCAATGTCCAGTAGGAAAAAAGAAGATAGAAAGATGGATAAAAAGTGTATTGGCTGGACTATGAAGGCTGACTTTAAATAACCTTCATTAAGTAATTCACCTTAAAATTATCTCATAAATATATGCAACAAATTAGTTGTTCTCAGAAATACAAGGGCAAAGCATAAGAATTCTGAATTTATTTCCCATTTGATGACTTTATTATAAATAATCTGCTATGGAGTAACAAATTGGTCGGTTGAACTTGACATTGAAGGAGTGCATCAACTGATAACAATGATTGCAGTAAGAAAAACTTGGAAATTTAAATCACGACCTATTAAATCCAAAAGAATGATTAAATAAATAAGAGATTACACTTATAACATATCCATGAAAATTTACAAGATGTGCACAACCACAATGAAACATTGAAAGGAACATAACAACTTGAATTCTGATTAGCCAATACTACCTACTATATTGACATATAAACTACTATAGGAAATGAGCATCACAAGTACTATTGGATATTTCTAGATCAGATCGATCAATGTCAAGCAATAACTTTTGATACAGAAATTGAAGTTTCATACCAGTAAAACAAGTAATACTAATCATTCAAAGCTGCTAACATCTCAAATGATTAAAACTAAATTAATTGAGGTACAGATTTTACTACTATATGTGTAATCTAAAACTAACTCCCAGTTGTCTGAGCGTCAAATGATTTGATATTCTTAACTATAAAGCTGAACCAAGTTTATGGCTTATCCAAATTGGTCCCACCAAATAAGTAAAATTGTTTGCAAGAAAGTTTTACCCACACTAATGATTTCATAATCAATGGAAAGAACTTCATGGTCATTCTATAAAACAAATATATTAAGAAGAAATGAAGGGCAATAACACCTAATATTGCCTCTTTTTCCCATATATGCCTCATACAAATCCAAACAACTAAAATGACAGGACACCTTCTTTTTATTATGCATAAGACTCTATTACAAGAGATATATGCTTTCAGAATCAGCCTCTTTATCATAATGAACATACACCAGCCAAGAGGTGGTCAACAAACCTTGAAATAACGAAAAAATGGGGTTTTCACAAGATCTTGGAGAGATGGATGCAACACTTCTTTATTGAGACGGTCTACTGTCTCGTAGTCACAACAACAGTCCTCCACCATCCCGCTATACTTCTGCACAGACAAAAAGAACAAAATAAAATAAAGTCTTCCAATGAACCATACCTTGATCTGGAAGAAGAAGAATAATATGATCATCTTTGACTTCCTATCATTTCAGTATCTAACAAAAACAACACAACAAAACTGCAACAGTACGGTCAAGTAGTGCAAAAATTAACTTGCAATATAGCTAAAACAATTATACAAATTTCAGTCCCTAATCACCCCATCACATAAAAGTCTAAACTTTCTTCATTTACTATCTAAGAACCCCCAAAAAAAAAAAAAAAAAAAAAAAGACAAAAATCCAAGTAGCAAACTTTAGGTGAATTTTGAGATCAGTATTTCTTTTCAGTTTCATTTCCTTGAAAACCAAACACAGAGAGATTAAAAAACAAAACCTGAGGGCAGCCACAAGACTCATTAGACGGTCCAAAGAGAGAGATCTTTGGGGTATTGATCGAAGCCGTAGCAAAAGCAAAAATAAGAGCAATGACGGCACCAACAATAACCCATCTCCATCTCTTTTTATCACTACTGCTCTTTAGCTCATTCTCCGATCCCGCCATGCTGCAAATCTGCCACAGTGCCAGGAAACAAACAGAAAAAATAAACCCCCTGATTTGTAAAACCCTAATCAATCTCCGCTGTTTAGTTAGCTTGAAAATAGAAGGTTTCTGCGAAGATTTATTTAGAACTGGTCGTTGTAAAGTTTCAATAGAAATAATTGAAAAGTCAAAATGATGGGCGTTTCGCTGACGGTTTTAACTTCCCGGGAAAATCAGTGGGAAAATGGAAATAGAAATTCCACATCGAAACTGAACGTCCAGAAGGCGGCTACTACAATTGGGCTTGGACCTCTAGGCCCGCCAATGGGTACAAAACGGCCTCTTTGGTAGTAATTGGCAATTTGGCATCACAAAATCAATTAAACTTGAAAAAGCAAGCGCTGTAATCTATGGCCAAAACAAAAATCGCTCATTGTCATTTTCTCAAACACCTTAACTGCAATATCAGAAGAGATAATTATTCCCTTTTCCTACCCAAGATCAAACCCACAAAATCCCAAAACAATAGTAAGTGTCTACAATCAAAATTAAACCAACAGATTTAATTATAACCCCATTCTCACCTGAAATAAAAAAGAAAACTTGGCCACTGAATTGGAGTTCTTAGCGAAATCGATGATGTAGATGAGAAATAAGAAGAGAATGAGAGAGAGAATATCAAACGATTTGGTGATTAAGCATATTGTATTTAGAATTTGATTATAAGATTTGGAATTGAGACAATAGAGATAATGAAATTAATGTAGAAATTGAAAAAGACAATGAAGTTATTAGATGGAAAGAGCATAAAAATAAAGAAAATATTTTAAATTTATTGGGTTTTATTAAGAAATCTTAAATTTGTATTTTTTATATTCAGAATTTATTTATAATAACAAATAAAATTCATGAAGGATTTATAAATTATGGTTTACATTTTAATTAGTAATAATGAATTACACCATTTAACAAATAAAAATGGAAAATTTTAAGTTTTATATATATTGAAAAGATAAATAAATAACACTTAAATTTGGTTTTAATATCTATTGCTATTTCTTTTCATGGTCCTGGCTACTTTTTTTTTTTTTTTTTTTTTTCCTTCGAAGATGAATAATTTCATTAATGAAGAGTATACATATCCGCCTTTACAAGAGGGTTTAAATTGTTAGGAATATTATAAATCCAGCCAGAATTATAATAAAAAAATTTAACTCTAGACAACCAATTTGCAACTTTATTACAATTCTTATTTACATGAATGAAAGCACAAAATACAAAATTTCTAATTAATAATTTTATATCCTCAATTATGAACTTAATCTCCCATGGGATTTCCTTCTCGTTGCCATTAATACTGAAAATGGTAACTAAGAAGTCATATTTACAAACAACATTTTCCAAATGCAAGTGGTTTGTATATCTGACTATGTCCCGTAGAACATAAGCTTCTGCTACTAAAGCTGAGTCACAAAAAATATTTCTAACATTGCCATCAACCAACTAACCCTCATTGTTTCTATAAACAAAAGCTAGTTATCCCGTACCTGATTTAGAATCAAAAGAAGCATCTGAAATGATTTTTATCACATTAGGCGGAGGGAGAGACCATCTAAATGCATGTGCTCTCGAATTATCTTCAGGCTGATTAATCTCCTTGCTTTTCTCTAATCCTCGCCCTGCTTCCAGTGCATACTCCCAATATTTAAAAGCATTTTAAAAAATCTATTAAGGTTGTGACTTGGCTCGGTTGAAAACCTATTCATTCCAAGCCTTCCAAATTGCCCAATAAATATGTGCAAGCAATGGAATTTTCTCCTTCTCACCATTTTGCTTCAAACTTTGAACCAACATGCTCTAGCAATCTCTAAAAGAAAACAAATAAATATTAATTCTTAAACCAAGCAAGGACATAAATTAGGTTGCCCTGGCAATATCACAATCAAAAATCATATGTTTGATAGATTCAGATACTTGTCCACATAAAAGACATTCAGCACTTGGACTACAATTTCTTTATTGCAGATTTTGGTACACCGGTAAAGCATCCTTACAACATTTCCAAATGAAAGTTTTAATTTTCGATGAAACATTCAATTCTCATATTTCTTTCCAGCACATTTCATCAGTACTATGGTTGGAGCTCGAAGGAGATTGTTGCAATTTTCTATTCAAAATAAGCTTGTAGCCTTTTTTGACTTCATAGAGACCATTTGAACTGTGATCCCATACCATCATATTTTAATGGTTCTGGCTACTTTTAGTGGACTTCCAAAGTGCTTTAATGATATAGTAAATAACCATTGAAAAATAAATATTTGGATGGAGCATATTTAGTATTTAAAATTAAAATATTTTTAGTATTTAATCATTTTAAGTTTAATCTTAAAATTCTCAAAAAAAATTAAAAAACACTTAAAATAATAAGTAAAAGTTTTTAACTTAAACTTTGCACTAAATATAATAAGTGATTAAATTTTTAAATATTTATACAATTTAAAAATCATATCACTTATTTTATTAAGTACTTATTTTTCAATTTTATCAAACATCACTTTAATTTGTCATTTAAGTGAAATAACTTATGGCATTTATATAAATAAGTTAGGTAATATTTGATAAAACTGAAAATTAAATGTTGAATAAAATAAGTGATATAATTTTTAAATTGTAAAAAATATTTAAAGATTTAATCACTTATTGTATTTTGTGTAAATTTTAAGTTAAAATATTTCCTTTATTTTGTGGGTTTGATTTGTGTTGAATATATGTCTTTTTTTTTTTTTTTTTAATTTAGTAATGATGTGGTAGTACTAATTAACTTTCAATCATTATATTAAATTCATTTTCTCAATTCGATCAAAGTAAATTATTTGTGAAAAATTACAAATGAAAAAAAATTATTTATTTAATTTCAGTTGAATATAAATTACTAAAATGAGAAATAAACCTACTTATCGTCTTAAACCATCTTTGAGATTTTGATTATTATTTTCATGCATTTAATAGGTGCTAGAGGTGGTGAAATTTGGTGAAGGAATTGTTTTCAAACTTGTAATATCATGTGTTCAAACTCCAGTTATAATTAAATCATATCCTAT
The DNA here is from genome assembly GCA_949750685.1 of Vernicia montana. Classification (NCBI taxonomy): domain Eukaryota; kingdom Viridiplantae; phylum Streptophyta; class Magnoliopsida; order Malpighiales; family Euphorbiaceae; genus Vernicia; species Vernicia montana. Next base: position 1,432 of record CATKHJ010382770.1, on the reverse strand, counting down.
GAGCCGGGTTAGGTTTGGGCTAAACCTCATTAAGCCAGGGTCAAACTTAACTTGTTCAACTCATCCGTTGTTAAAGTCCGATCTGAATATATATTCTTCGCCTAATCAAACCCAATCAAATTCTTAAATATGTATTAAATTCTATTTTCACCTTTAGTATTATTTTTTAAATACACTGTAAAATTTATATATATATATAATGATTCTTAAATTCCTTTATTCTTAAAATGATATTGAACTGTTTTTATTTATTTATTTTGAATTTGTGTTATAGATTATTTTTTTTATTCTTTTAATTTGGTTTTATATAAATATAAAAAGTGTTGTCAATCTTTAGTAACTAATTAATGGACATAGCTTTAACAAAGAAAATATTCTATTGACATGTTAGTAATTTTAGAGTGTATTTAATTTAAAAAAAAAAAAAAAAAAAAAAAAAAAAGGTTGCGAAATTTGTCTTTGAACCTTCCCTCGCTTTTCCATTAATTTCCATGTTTCTAATTTTCTTCTTTATTAAGAGTGAATCATAGCATGCAGTAATAATAATTCAACAAATTTAGAGAGCTGTGTATAGAAAATGTAGCTCTACGAATGCAATTAGATGTTTTTTCGTAATTTTATTATGTTTAAGGGAATTTTGAAGAAAATGGTGAACTCATCTAGGAAGGATTGGACGGTTTGTCTTTAATAAGGCATTGTGGACATACCGAACATCATACAAGACTCCTTTGGGAATGAGTCTATTTCGGCTTATATTTGGTAAATCTTGCCATTTACCGGTTGAATTGGAGCATAAGGCGTATTGAGCTATCAATGCCCTAAACTTTGACATGGAGAAGGCCAAGGAGAAGAGGATGCTGCAGATGTCAGAATTGGATGAGCTCCGAAATAAAGCGTATGAGAGCTCCAGGATTTACAAGGAGAGGACCAAAGCTTTGCATGATAGGAACCTAGTTCAAAAAATCCTTGAACTAGGTATGAAAGTTTTGCTTTTCAACTCGGGATTGCGCCTATTTTCAGGTAAACTCAAATCCCGCTGGAGTGGTCCTTTTATTGTTAATGTTGTTTTTCCCTCTGGAGCTGTTGAATTGTTTAACTCACGTACAGATGAAACTTTTAGAGTCAATGATTAGAGAGTTAAGCCATATTATCAGGAGATGAAAGAATTTAAGGGAATTCAGAGCATTTCGCTTGAAAATCCTTAAAGTCTTTCGAAACGTCCAGCTAAGATGACGTTAAAGAAGCGCTTTGGGAGACAACCCAAATTTCAAACTTCTTTATTATTTTTATTTTTAATGTTGTTTTTCCCTCTGGAGCTGTTGAATTGTTTAACTCACGTACAGATGAAACTTTTAGAGTCAATGATTAGAGAGTTAAGCCATATTATCAGGAGATGAAAGAATTTAAGGGAATTCAGAGCATTTCGCTTGAA
>CATKHJ010382753.1:0-11744 GCA_949750685.1 Vernicia montana | reverse complement strand
GAGTAGAAATTTTCTTTGGGGAAATACTAAAGCTCAAAGGAAGGTTAGCTCAGTGAATTGGCATAGTATTTGTCAACCCAAAGAAAGAGGTGGGTTGGGTGTAAAGAAGTTAAGAACCTTTAATGAGGCCATTCTTTGTAAACTGGGCTGGACTCTTCTAAGTAATCCAAATTGTTGTTGGGTTAGGGTAGTTAAGGCTAAGTATAGAATCTCATTTGACACAATTACAAATGCTCTCCTTGCTAAGAATGGTTCCCACCTTTAGCATGCTATGGGTAAAGTGTGGCACCACATATTGGGAGGTATTCAATGGAGTTTAGGGAATGGTAAGGCAGTGCGTTTTTGGCATGATTGTTGGATTGAAGGTGAAATGGCTTTAATTTTTCAGGTCACGCATTCTATTCTCTTTGATCTATTGAATCATTTAGTTGCTGACTATGTAACTGCGGATGGCCTTTGGAATTGGGTTCTTTTTGCTGGGTTTCTCCCTCACCACATTCTCCTTAAAATTGCTGCCATCATTCCTCCTCGAGCGGATGCAAAGACTGATAGTATTGTTTGGAGGCATTCTCAATTGAAGGTGTTTACGGTGAAATCGACTTTATGCTAAAATCATGAAAAGTTATTAGGATGACCAAAACGGTCTTTGGAATTGCATTTGGAATAGGGCTACAAATGAGTCAAGCCGTTCGCGAGCTGCTCGGTGTTCGGCACGATAAAAGCTCGTTCGCGTTCGGCTCGTTTTATAAATGAGCCAAACTTGAGCCTCACTTTAAAGCTCGATTAATAAACGAGCCGAGTTTGAGCAAAGAAAAATTCAGTTCGATTAGACTCGTAAACAATTCGATAATAAACTCACGAATAGGCTCGATTAATATGCTCGTGAACAGCTCAATAATAAGCTCGTGAACAACTTGATTATTATTATTATTATTATTATTATTATTATTATTAACTTAATAATTTTGACACTCCAAAAAGTATATTTTAATACTCCTATACTTTTTGGTAATTCAATCTGACTAAAGTATATATACTCTTGATTAATATAATCTAATATTTTCTTATTATATAATTTAATATTCTAATCTTTTAAAATATCTTTTTTTATTAATTAATATCTTTGTAATACATATAATACTCAATTTTATGATTGAAATTTTTTTTTTCACTAATTGGATTCTTTTACTTTTATATTAGTTTTAAGTATTTTTGTTATAGTTATTTTATTAATATTTCGAAAGTTTAATATTTTGATAAATTATAAATAAATCGAACTCGAATTTAGCCGAATTATAATTTATTAATGAGTCAAACTCGAGTTTAAACGAGTCAAGTTTGAACATAATTTTCAAACTCGACCCAAAGCTCATGCTCGAACTTAAGCTTGAAAAAAAAATATTGAGCCGAGCCTGAACATGTTAAAACTCGACTCTACTCAACTCGATTAGAGCCTTAATTTGGAAGTGGGAGGGCCCATAATGCATTAGAATGTTCTTGTGGTTACTATATAAAAATATATATATATATCACTAATGTTGAAAGGGGCAAACGTTATTTAACTGATGATGTTAGTTGCCAGATCTGTGGGCGTTCTTTGGAGGATGCTTCTCATATCGTTAAGGTTTGTCTGATAGCTAAGCAGATGTTGTGTTCTCTTTTATAGGAATGGCAATGGGGCGAGGCGGGGCGGGGTGGGTTTTGAGATTCGCGTCCCCACCCCATGAACAATCGGGACAAAGGCGGGGAGGGGTAAATCGGATTCAGGGCGGGGATGGGGATCCCCATTTATTTTTTTATAATTTTATTAATGTTAAAACTTCATAATATAATTTTAAAGAAAACTAATAATTTATATATATATGTAATATGAAATTATAATAAAAAATTCATATATATTAATTTTATGAAATCGAGGCGGGGATCGGGGCGGGGATGGGACGGAGCGGGGACGGCTTCCCCATCAGGATGGATCGGGTTTTGCCATCTCTACTCTTTTACCAGTGCAGCAAAGGACATAGTTCTTTAATGATCCTTTGTGGGGCTAGATTAGCAATAATATTAGTAATCCTTCAATCATGCCTGGTGTTGTTGAGTGGAGAATCTTATTTGGGGTGGCAATTTGGTTTTTGTGGAATCGAAGGAATATAATTGTGTTTAACAGTGAAGCCCTCTCTCGATCTATTATAGGGGATGTCTGGATCCAAGCTAAGGACATTATGAATAGTCGATTGCTGAATGGGAATCACTGTAGAGCGAAAGTCAAGATTGTTAAGCAGATTAGCTGATCTTCTCTGCCTCATCCCTGGTTCAAGGTTAATACAGATGGAGCTTTCAAATCTAAGTTGGGTCTAGCTTCTGCAGAGGGCCTAAGTCAAAATTCCTTAGGTGGTTGGGTTGGTGGTTTTACATTCAATATTGGCTCTTGCTCTGTTACAAGGACTGAATTGTGGGTTTGGAATTAAAAAATTTATTGTTGAAGTCAATGTTGTTAAAACCGAACTAGAGGCTGAACCGATTTTTCTGCCAGTTCGGATTCGATCAGTTCGATTTAATTCATGTCATTTTCTCTTTTTTTAAATTTTATTAAATTCAAAATGGAATCGTTTTGCAAATTTCGATTCGACTGGTCCACCGATTTTCTTGGTTTTTTCTGGTTTGGACTAGTTTTTCCGATTCAATGGTTTTCTAGTTTTGTAACTTAAAAATCAGACCAATAGCCGATTTTCGATTTAATCGGTTCGATCTGATTTAACAATACTGTTTGAAGTGGATAGTCAATGTGCTCTTCAAATGGTCACGAATTCTACAAGGAACCACAATGCAAATGGGGCTGTTATTGCAGAAATTAGAGAGTTTCTAAATCGTAGCTGGGAAGTGAAACTTGTGCATATTCATAGGAAAGCAAATTCTGCTACAAATTGGATTGCAAACTTTGCTAGTTCCCTTCCTGTTGGGTATCACAGATTATATCATCCTCCAGTTAGTCTACTTCAATGGTTATTTCATGACCTTACTGAAACTTCTCTCCCTCGTAGTGTAGCTTTGTAGTTCTTGGGCTTCAGCCCTCGTTGTAACAACCCAAAAAAAAAAAAAGTCAAAAGGAAGCACAAACGCGAGTCTTGTGGATTCTTGTGGTTAGGAGAATAAGCATGTGGTTGCCATGAAAGGCCCCATCAACCTTAAAAAAACAAAATTTTAATAATTTTACAATACAAATTTGTTTAATGAGTCCAAAACAAAATCAATCACAAGCCCCACTTATAAAGATTCTTTATATATATATATATATATAGTTTCCCCTTATTCTCCTCAAGAATAATACAATGGTAGTTAAATGATTACGCACAATGACAGAGCTAAGAGAGGATCGAGGGGTCTTCTAAAATATAAAAAATTTTAAGTACAAAAATTATAAAAATTTAGTTATATATTGTATTTGGACTCTTTATTTTAGGTGAAATTTTTCTTTAAATATATAGAAATTAGCTTAATTATATATACAACATTGATGTAAATTATGATTTAAAAAATTTAGCCCATAATTTTTTTTTTTTTAACTCCATCACTTATTACACATTGGATGTCACGACCCAACTCACGAGTCGTGACCGTCCTATGGTATGGATAGCCGATTAGACACTGAAGACCCGTAGAACGCACATATTAATATCAATCTAATAAAAATTCAGCAGAATACCGACTACATATAGCACTTTTCCAAAATACGCAACCTGCATTAAATTAACACATCAATTTAATCACCTTCCAATGAATTTTTTCAAACAGAACCTAAGAAAAATGATGAGAAATAATATTAATTAATTAATCCATTAATTTGGATCAAGTCATGTTAAAATCAAGTACTTGCCATTACACTAACATTCAAAATAAAAATAATATATATATAATCGACCTGATGAATCACCTGAAATAAAGTGGCAAAAAGAGATATTGGACCACATTAAATCTATAAACAAAAGATTCCAACTAAATATTATAAATATGATGGATAATATGAAATTTTTATATTAGTATAAAAATATTGATAGGAAAATCGGTTTAGAGATCTATTAAAATAATTATTATTATTTATACAAAACATACAACAAAGAGATCTATTAAAACAATAATAATTATTTATACAAAACATACAACAATTTTATATTTATATTTTTTAGAATACTATTTATATATATTTACTTTTATACAAGGTAAAAATTAAATAAAAAATATTTTTAATATTAAAGAGGTTTACGACTAGTTAATTTGAATTAATAAAAATAATATCTCCTTAGAATATGAATGAATCTAATTATTTATCTTATTAGAATTTTAAGTTTTTTAGAAATTAACATCACATACAAACATTTATTACTAAGAAAAAAAATTAAAAGAGTTCCACAATAAAATAATACGAATAATTTTAATTGGAAGAATTGTATTTAATTAAAATAATTATCATTCTAATTGGTGTTTTTTTATTTTTTTAATTTAATTTTACTCAATCATACTGTTTAACACAATTTTTTTCATAATATTGAATCAAGGTTTAAAAGAAATGAAGAAAATTAAACTTCATTGCAAAGTAAAAGCAGAGGCAAAGATTAAAAAAAAAATAAACACTCTTAAAAATAAATAGCATATTAGCATAAGATTATGATACAAAGCTATGCTTATTGTACCCTATTTGCATATACAATATACAATCCTAAGTTAAAAAGTGTCACAAAATGCAACCCTGTAGTGAGCAGTGACACAATAAGTAGATACAATTATATAAGAATGGTTCCTATGCCCTGAACTGATTTCATTCTTCAGCCAATTCAAAGGCCTAATATAAGCTAACAGAGGCAAATGAAAGTGACAATTTCAAGTCCCATTTTTTACTTATATTGACACACTATTTGGTACTCCTCTACATGTTACACCAGGTTCTGAGCTAGGTGCTAGTAATTCATATGGCAATACTCCTGCACCACACCTGTTTCTAAGGTTAGGATCACTGTTTCTTCTCTCTATCTCCTTCTCTATCCGTCCCATCTCCGCGGAGAACCCATAAAATGACTCGACTATTTCAGCATCACCTGTCCAAATCGAAGGTTGCTGTCGTTCACCTATGTATTCCTCGTCCGGTGAGTGTGTTGATAAGGTATCTACCACAGCCATGTACTTTGTTGCTTGTAACATACCTGGCAACGACGACAGGAAATATTTTTGTGGATCAACTACAAAACTCTCATATTCAAGATCATTTTCTTCAGGGATTAATCTTCTCATTAGTGGTGGTCTATTAGGCACATAACCACCATAGGGATACTGCCCAAAATTGAGAGCAGCATGTTGTGCTGACGCAAGCCAAATGATGGTGGTAAGAATTGAGACAAGATCATCAACACTGGCTAATGTGGGCCACCAATCAGCGTGGCGGAGATCAGCATGGCCCACATTGACAGACTCAGCATACCAACATTGTAACTCTTTGTCATTACAAATTAGGCTTGAATTTGGATAATACCGATTCACATAGCTGCGAACCCAGTTCTCTATTGCAGACCAGATCAGAAGCCCATCTTGAGCATATGGATAGTCTTCAATTAGAAGCTTTAGGCCATGTGGTTGAGTTGGGTCGGGTACAGCCATTCCCCTGCAAGATAACAAGTACCATTATTAGATTTACTCAAGATTTCAATACACCAAAATGACCAAAACATAAATTCATACGAGGAAAGAACCAAAGATCCTTAACAGATCACGTAACTTTGCTCCTTTCTTTCCCCAGTCCTTTACACCCCAATGTAATAAAATTCTATTACATAGGTCGATGACTTTTGTTTTTCCAGTTCAAGAAAGCTACAATAATAGGCATTAATTGCTGATATTTTCACAAGTTGGTCACTTGAAAGATACCTGCGAATGAGATCAGCAGGAAGGCCTTCCTTGTCGAATCTCCAAAAGTTCTTATATGCAGCTGCACTAATCTCCATGCAGTAACGCCCAGGAGTGAAGCAAGATTCAATAACACCATCAGCACTGATTAAATTTTGGCGGGCGAGGGCATTAATCTCAAGGGTATATCTCATGTGTGGATCCAAAAGCTTAAATATAGGGTGCATTGCACTCAATTGCCTATGTGCTGCTAATATAAATGGCTCCAAGGAAGCATGTGTGCGTAGCCTATAACCACCATAACATTTTAATTAATTTAGTTAGCTAAAATGAAGAAATAAATAACTGTAATGATAAACTTTTGGATTGAGTTGAGAGTTCAAAATTTCATTCTCACCAATGGTTAACCAGCTGATGAACCCCAGCATCGTTGGAGCAAACATGAGCCTTGGCAATTTGCCACATCCAATTGCTAGTTGCATCAACAGGAGGTGTAACTACTCGCTTTGATCGGGAACTTGGTCCAACTGGTGGCAGACTAAGCTCTATAGCAATGGGTTTGAGTGTCCCAAGACCAGTCAAGAAAAATATGGTACGAGTTGCATATGCTTTTCTACCATCAAGGGCATTTATGCGGTCCAAAAATGGGAGATAAACATCATGATGATCCACCATAAAAAGTTTATTTTCCTCCAAGGCCTGCATTATTAATCACAAAACATACTATTATGTTTGGCTTTATCTTGTAAGTCATTTTAGCTATCGATTGTATTTAACTTGGAAGAAGAAAAAAAAAAAAAAAGTTGATAATTACCTCTTGAACGGACATGCCATTCAGATGACCTATAATGTGCTCTTCTTTGAGAGCAGACTCCAGTGGACCATATATTTCAGGATCAAGATTGCTTTTTGGAGGAAAAACCTTCATTTTCTCAATTGAGACAGGGTTAACACCTGAGATTGCTTGACGGGCAAATTCGTCATCTCGCAACCAGGCAAACTTGTCCTCTGCACATGGGAAAAATATCCAGATTAGGAAAAGTAAATTGGATTTTGGTTGAATAATCATTTAATTATGCCCACATGAGAAATGTGTTGATATACATGTCATGAACGGAAAATGAAAAGGCACATTGTACAGAAGACACACTACAAAAAATTATTATAAAAAACAAGTCTGGCTCCCACTAAGCAACCATTAGTAAGGAGAAAGAGACAAGAAATAGTGGATGTTTCGCTCTCTAGTATTCAAATATAGACATGTATATTCCTCTTTTCAAGAGATGTAAAAGTGAAACAGATTTTTATTCTAAAAAATCGTATGTGACTTGGCTCCCACTATAGATACATGGGCAGTGGGCCAACAGATTCTGCACCATGACTTTAACATGTGAATCTCATCACCATACTTGTTTGTCTAGGCCATGTTCTGATGCTAAATTATATACAACTAGTTGATCAGTACAAGTTAATGATAGTACTAGTTGCTCATTTGGCAGTATGAAATTTAGTATGCCACCAAAATAAATATTTGACACAGAAGAAAGGAGAAAATTAGAAATAGTACTCACTAGAAACAATATTGGGTGTGTCATATCTGAGAAGTCCCTCGCTAGATTCTTGAATCTGAGTAACTACCTTCGGCAATGGTAGCCTTCTCCAGATTTCATCTTGAATCCCTACTTTAAGAAGCAGACCCTCCTTGTAGAGAATATCAATGTCTGAAAATGCACCAAAATCATGATTCTCAGCAGAAATGCTGGCCTTTAAGGATGGGATTAAATTATGAAGCACTGCCTTAAGCCTCCCAGCTGAGAATGTTCTTTGCTTAGACTCCTCAAATTGTTCATCTCTAGGCACATACATTGGCAAGGGCTTTTCTACGCGGCTCTCTGCATATAAATCTGGGACATTGAATGTGTGATAAAAAATTAGTTCATTCACATTATCATACAAAAATTTCAAGCTATGCAGTATAAAAGAAATGGGAATAGTGGCACTGACCTGTATCAGCAGATCTGCGGCCAGTACGACACCGTCTTGGATATGGCATATTTTCACCTCCAAGTTTTGGTCTAGCAAACTCAATACCCTTGTCAGGGTTCCCCAAATCATTATACACATCAAAGTCATAAATTCTGTCGGATAACTTTCTTTCTCCTACGCCATCACCTCTAATCTCTCTCAGTTCTTTTTCTCTTAATGCTCTTAGTCCAGCTGGTGTCTCACTTGGTAAATATGGCTGCTCAAATAAAAAATAGTCCCAAATTAAAATTCAGATTTTGACATCAAATTCTACAGGGAAATGTCCTTAACCGGCTACAGTGCGGTTGTTTCTTTAAAACTCTTATGCAAGATGATTTATGATAAGACTTTAATTATCGCAAGAAGAAACACAACTTGAACCATTCATATTCTAGTTGCTTTAAGCTCATGGGTCCATGGTGCATTCTGGAGAAATGGCCCATCCAATTATAGGGGAATCTCAATAAAGACATACTGTTGCCAATAAATATTCGTTTTCATTTTCTTTTCTTTGTCAATTGTCATGTACCGATTAAAGAGGGCATTCAATTACAAGTCACAATCTTTATATTGACACAGGATGCAATTCAACTTTATTTCAGTGAATATCAACTTCTTAGGCATGACCGGTTTATCCAAACCGTCGGTTTTAATTTGAAATTGACGATTTTAGTTTAATAAAATGTTCAAACTAAAATCATAACTGATTATTACGGTTTCGATTTCGATTTAAAACTGACCGATTTCAGTTTGAAACCAGTTTTTTTTTTTATTATTATTATGATCTAAAACTAGTTTTAAATCAATTTCTTTATTACATTAATTTCAATTAAACAATGAGTATAAAATAATGAAATAATTTAAAATAAAATTTTAATTAAACAATGAAATTTATTAAATAAATGCTTGTATTTAATTCGTACATTAATTAAACTACTTATATATTCTCTTAAAATTAAGAGAAATCAAAGCCAATATAGTTTTGTTACATTATTTTTATTTTTTATAAAATATTATTTTACCTTATCTCAATCAATTAAGGCTAATAGAAAATATATATAAGGCTAATAGAAACGTTTTCTAAAGGTATGATCGGTTTAATTGAACTGTCAGTTTCGGTTTGAAACCGACAGTTTTGGTTTTAATTTCAATTTTTAATAGAAACCGAAACCAAAATCAAGTTTCTCATGGTTTCGGTTACAAACCGAAACCAAAACCGAAAAATAATTTCGGTTTTAATTTTATTTGACCGATTTCAGTCCGATTTAACGATTCTAATCCGGTTTTGGTCGCCCCTACTTCCAGTTATAAAATCTATATTACCAAGTAAAATTCTTAATCAAATACCACCAAGTGAAAGAAAAAAATCCAGCAATGATAAATTAAGAGAAAAAAAAATTTTGAAACCGAGAGTGTCAATAAAATCAGGCTTTGAACTGTTCCAACTTTATTTTGTCAATTGCAAAAAATTCAAAGCCTAAAATATTTCAAGTTTGACCTTTATAAAATATTTTGTTGAACAACATACAAAAATAATCTGACTGGCATTTTTCTGAAAGTCTTAAAGTCAACAAAAATCTTTCAAAAACATACCAAAAGATAAGTTGACAAACATTAAAAATACATAAAATGAAGAAAAATCAATGACTAGTACCTCATTAGAGAAAAATATCCGTTTTCCAGGATGATCTTTCTTGGATTGTACCCAGGAGTTGCAAGGGAAATGCACTGGACCACAGGCAAAACCTTCAAGGGTGATTGTCTCCAAGAAAAACTCCTTTTGGTGCTTGTTGCTCACTGTGATTGCCCCGGGCACTCCAAAATCGGAATCCACTATAAATTCAGCAGTGTAATGGACCCTTTCAGCTTTAACATTTGATTTTTTGGACCAGTCTTTTAACACAGCTTCCTTGCTTCTCTTTGATGCTTTGGTTTCTACAGGAAAAAATTTTCAAGATCAATATTCATTTTCATCCATTTAAGCAAGGTCAATTTGCTAAATAAGTACTGATTATTCATGAATTAATAACTTTTCCCCCATTTTTGCCCATAATTTTGAAAACCCAGAAGAGGAAACCTGAAACCTACCTGAGAATTAGGTTCTTTACCAAAAAAAATTAGCAAATACAAAACAGAAAAGAGAATAACCCAGAAGTAAAGAACCCAAAAGTAGCATAAAACAGGCAACCAACCAACAAACAAAACAACCAAAACCTTAACATTTACTATTCCAAAATACCCACTACCCAGAAAGAAAAACAAAGGGCTTACTTGGGTCAACTTCAGTACTAATGAGCTCCAAAACAACATTTCTCCCAATCTTGTCAGCGAAAGCATCCCAGTGTTTGGCAATAGTCTCCTTCAAATCCTCCTTGTGTTTATTTCTAACAGTAACAACAGCTCTCACCTTAAACTTCACTGCTTTTTCAGGCACAGTATTACTATTATTATTATTAGCCCTGATCAAATCTTCGCTAATTGCAGCCACAGGACCCCTCACAACTCTCTTTACTCCAATCTTTCTCTGTTGCAAAGGAACCAAAATTGGACTCACCAAAAACTGATTCTTTTGATGAAAACTAGGATTCAAAAACACTTTAGAAGTTGATATAAATGATGATTTATCAATTAAAGAACTGCCCATGATTTCTTTACAAAGTGCCATCTTATTTTCCTCTTCTTCTTTATTTAAAGATAAAAACTTTGATGATTTTTTGCAGAGATGTGAGGAATGAGAGTATTAATTTTCCTCTCTCACTCTGATGAAAGATTAAAATTTTGATCTTTTTGCAGAGATGAGAGGAATGACAGTTCAAGAAATGAGGAAGAAAAAAAAGGTGAAAATTTGTATGAGCAAGTGATCTGGTGCTGGTCTATTATGATGAGTAATAATGTTCATCTGTATCTCTTATATATATATATATATATATATATAAAGGAGGACATCACCGTCCACACGTTTTTCAAATTTTGTATTCTGTTTTTTATTTTTATTTTTTAAATTAAATTTTACCTGTTGTTTTTTTTTTTTTTGTATTTTTTCAAACATAATTTTGAAAATGGAAAAAATTGGGCTGCCGAGTCAAACCGAGTTTCCGGGTTTACGACTAAACGAGTAAACGACGCGGTTATAGGAAAGGCAAAAGGAAAGTGAGCGAGAGAAACTAGTATTTTTTGGTTTAAATAAGCCCTTGGGATTTACTGAAATGGCAATCATGTCCCAGTGCATTGAAAAGTAGCATAATTGTGAATCTCACTCTCGGATAGGATGGCAAAGAGGCGGGAGTCTCCATTCTTTATAGGGATTTGTCCCGAAGTAAGGATTTTTTAAATTTTATTTTCATGGGTGGAGATGAATTTTTTTTTTTTTCTTATCAGTGGAAATAGGGTGGGGACGGAAAATATATTCCCCATTTCGTAGGGATCCATACCTCCATTTTCGTGGGGATCCGATATATATATATATATATATATATATATATATATATATATATATATATATATATATATATTAATTATGATTTTTAATTTTATCACTCATTTTTTGTAATTTTTCTACATCATGACAACTATTTAAGTATTTTCAAGTTTTTATATATGCTGAATTTTTTAATGTTTTATTAAATAAAATTATAGAACATTTTTAATATATTAGGCGTATTTACATTTTAATTTTGTTTGGTTGATCTTTTGTATGTCTAAATCTATTAACATTTTCTAAATAAATTTATTCTTATTTTTCAACCATTATTTATGAATTTTATAAATATAAAAAATATATTAGTAATACTATATATATATTAATAAGTAAATATATATAAGTAATGTAT
>CATKHJ010382711.1:0-13137 GCA_949750685.1 Vernicia montana | reverse complement strand
ATTAAATGAGTTAATTATGGTTTAAACCTTCAAATTTATCAAAATATAAGTTTTTAGTGGTGAATTTCACCAAATCTCATAAATTAACAGAATTTCCAACTTTTGAGTTCTTACCTTGACAGCAAAGAAGCATATCCACCTAACTGAAAAAACAGAATAATTTGTATATTCAATCACTCACTAACACAACCTAATACTTTCAACATTTCTCTCTCTTACTCTGTCTCTGCATCTTCGTGTTCTGTTTTTTTTCTCCACTATGTCCCCATGTTCATTAAAGTCTCTATCAATTCTCACAATCTTCACCATCCTACGGCTGAATTTCGCATTTGAACTCGATGATACGCTCACTTACGTCTGGCCGTTGCCGTCCGATTTCACTTCCGGCAATCTCACACTCTCAATTGACCCTGCCCTCTCCCTTGTTGTCAGTGGCGGCGGAGGCAACTCCACAATCATTGAAGATGCCTTTGAAAGATACAGGCGGATTATCTTTAAGCACGCTCAGAGCTTTTCTCTTTTTGAGAGGTTTAGATATAGAAGATCGGTTTATGACATCAGTAAATTGAAAATTGTGGTTCAGTCTGATAATGAAGAAGTGAGTGATTAGAAATTTTTTTTTTTAAAACTTTGAATTTGGTTTATGTTTTAATTTAGAGGTTTCTGACCCATTTGTGTTTGTGGGTTTTGAGTTATTTTCAGCTTCAGTTTGGAGTGGATGAGAGTTATACCTTATTTGTGGATAAGAATGATGGGCAGTCGATTATTGCAGAGGCAACAATTGAGGTAAAAGTTTTGAACTTTAAGCTTTTATGGGGTTGTTTCCATGATTTAGATGCAGACCCAGATGTAGTTTTGTTGTTGATTTGGTTATTCAGTGGATGGCATGTTACATTTCATTTGCTAAAGTACCATTTTCAACTGTTATTTTTCTCGTTGGATGGATCATATAATTTTACTAAATTGTTTCCTTATACCAGTATATGGGCTTTATTTTGTTCTGATTACTGAAAAGAAAATCTTAATGAACAAAGGCTAACATGGATTTCATATTAAGTTCAGTTATTAATCTATGGATGTCAAATTTGATCATGCATTTCATTCTAGTTGGTTATGCTTTCATTCAAGGAATATAGCTGCTCCCTTTGTTGCAGGCAAATAATATTCATATTCCCTTTTTTGCAGGCAAATACTGTCTTTGGCGCATTGCGAGGATTGGAGGTATTTATGGTTATCCGTGAATTGCATAATAAAGTAGTCACATGCATATTACTTGTACATTTAAATCACTTGTGAATATTTTGCTCTTTTTCAAAGTTGGGTTGCTGCTTCCCAATAGATGAGACCGAGAGGGTGTGGGGAAGAATGACATGGAGACTAGCTAATTTTATTGCATTTTTTCTATAATGGATTAGGTTTTGTGATCATAAGTACTAGAGCATGGTTTTAAATAATAATTTCGGATTTTTCGAAACCGTGTAATGGAATCGATTGTATTGGATCATATCAGATTGAATCGTTTACTGCTATACTGAATAATTTTTCCAAATTTTGCAAAATGAGACAAATAAATGTTATGCAAATACTTCAACCAAATATCATTATAATCTTGTGTATCTAATAATTTACAGTGACAAATATATAGTAAAAAAAACCATTATTATAAAATTTTTTTAAAAAAATATTTGATTTCCAATCACCCATATCGTATTGGCAAATATCATATTGGTAGGCTAAAAAATCTGATACGTAACTGCCAATACGTATTTAAAACCATCTAGAGACAGCACCAAATACTATCTTTCTCTCTCTCTATCTCTCATGCTCGTTGAACTCCAATAATGGGCCTCTCAAGTCTTTTTTTTTTGGGTCTAAAACTTCAGTCATTTGGGTGGCGGGACTGCTAAAGGTTTTGTCTGTAATAATAGTTTGAAGAATTCTGTAAATAAATTATGGCATCTGTGGGAAAAACTGTTGTTGGTATGGTTTTATATGGATGCATTGCTATTCTAAGCATGGATGCCCCAAAATGGCTACTCAACCAAATTTATTTATTTAACCAAATGCATGGAGAATGTATTATAAAATATGGGAAGAAATAGTATAGGAGAATTCTTGTGAACATTGTCTGATATGATTATATATACTGTCAAAGACCTGAGCAGAGTGGTGAATTTAAATTAGTGTTTAATCTTTCACATGAGGTGGTATTATGTATCAATGGATACAAATTGTTGTTTTGTTTTCTTTATATTGATTTTTTTTTCTTGTTGCTCTTCTTCATTCCATCAGTGTCTCCCGTCTGGCTTATTTTGATTCTGACTCGGCCAACTCTCAGAAATTTATGACATAGTACAGTAGGGATCCCTATAAATATCAGTATCATGAATTCATGATTCATGATCTTCCATACTTCCTAGACAATGAAGGCCCTGAAGAAGCTATAGATGTTGAGTTAGTTTAATGACGCCGAAGCCAAAATTTTCTTCATTCTACCATGATTTGATTGGAATTTTAGTATTAAAAGGCATCAGAATTTTGGGAGTTGAATTCTGAAAATTGTTAACTCATTTTTATTTTGTACCTTTTCTAATAGGTCTCTTATTTATAACTCTATACACTTTTTAAGCTATGTGCTTGCGGTTGCTTGGAGTGTAGATGCTAATCTTGCTTCTAAATATGCAACTAACTGCTGTAAGATACTGATGTGCTTGCGAGTTGTTTAAGTTTCACATCACCTTTCTTCATTGAATCTTCTTTTCTGTGATCTTCCAGACATTCAGCCAATTATGTACATTTGATTATGGAACTAAATCTGTACAAATCTACAAGGCGCCATGGTACATTCAAGATAAACCAAGATTTGCATATCGTGGGCTTTTGCTTGGTGAGCCTCCTTTCTTGATTTCTTCTGCAATGAAAGAAAGTAAAATTGCAAAATTTTTTCCCAGTATAAAAAATTTGTCCTGGAATGTTATAAAAAATCTCTTCTTAATACACACTTTTGCAGATACATCCAGGCATTATTTACCAATTGATGTCATCAAGCAGATAATTGAATCAATGTCATATGCTAAACTTGTAAGATATGTTGTTCATTTGGGAGCTTTGTATTTCACCATCAGAATTTAGTCAAGCGCGCACTTATTCCTTTTACCATGCTTTATTCTCTCATTATTTTGCATTATAATACTGATATTGGAAATTGCATTCAGTAGAATGTCCTTCATTGGCACATTATAGATGAGCAGTCATTTCCTTTAGAAGTACCAACATATCCAAAATTGTGGAAAGGTTCATATACAAAGTGGGAGCGATACACAGTGGAGGATGCTTATGAAATTGTAAAGTAAGATTCGCACTGATCACTTTATTTTGAAATTGACACTTAAAGAAAAAAGAGAAAGACTGTTAAAGGTGATGAACATTGTAAAGCAAAGGTAAAGCTTTAAGTGAATGAGACATGCATGATCCAAAAATTAATATTTGGATCAAATATGCAATTTAGTTCTTCTTCTTCTCCTTTCCTCTCTCTCTCTCTTTCTACCCTGTTCTATGGCTTCTTATCTTGCTCATTTTATTGCATGTCATCTTTCCTTGCTTTGCCTAGGCTAACATCTACTTTGCTTTTTTGATGTTTCCATGTATCAATATGAAGCTTTGCTAAATTAAGAGGTGAGTCTCATCTTTATGGGTTGAAACTTTAGCAAAACAATTTTTAGGCCATATATCTGAACTAACAAATTTTTTTGACACTTATTTAGTCAAATATGATTATAAAATTTAATGGAAATGATAAGTTGAATTGATTCACCAATAGGCCTGGTAAAAGTTTAGCTATATAATATTTTTTTGGGGGTCAAATGCCTCTGGTTTAAAATAACATTTATGCATTTCTTGATATTTCTTGATGGTATATGACAGGCATCAATGTTATGGCGGAAGTAGATGTCCCTGGTCATGCAGAATCATGGTAAGGAACCTACTTATTTTCTATTTTTGTTAGTAATTCACTAATTCCCTACGTGCATAGGGAATATATCTACTGAGAAATTGTCTTGGTTTAGCTAGGATTTGGCATATAGTTCCTGGTCAATAGCAATTAAAAGGCATGTATCTTTCTATCTTTTGATCACTCCAAATTAGAATGAAGTAGATTATAAACACTCAGCTTTTACTTTTTCTGGAAGTTTTATCTTTTGTGCAAACCTGGTTTGCAGAACAGAATTTAGAGTTTTTCCTTTAAATTCATTTATTTCTCTTGGTATTACCATTGCCTTGAATTTAAGAAGACAAATGCACTTGAGTTGAGGCATAAACTTTTCCTACTCGAGATCATAATTGATTAATTGTATATAGTGGTCTATCTGGTGGTAGTGCAGGCAATTCTTCATTACATGAAATTCTTCAAATATGTGATCTATCTATGCAGGGGAACTGGATATCCTGATCTTTGGCCTTCTGCTTCCTGTAGAGAGCCACTTGATGTCGCAAAAAATTTTACTTTTGATGTTTTATCTGGAATCCTGACAGGTTAAGCTTCTTTTATTCCTTTTACCTGCTAGCGGTTCCGTGCAATTTATTTTGTTGATATTAACATTTTTTTTATTAATGTGGAGAGATTCTGATGAAGCAAATTAAATGGATTTTGGGTGGGTTAATTAGTTTTTAGTAACCCATTTTATGGAGTCTGAAATCTTTGTAGTTCTTGGGCTTTCAACTTGGTGTATGTTTTTTGACAACAAAATACATTCATCCTTTTTGGCACATGTTCCATGTCCTCTCTTTTAATTTTTTTTTTTTATAATTTTTTTTACAGACATGAGAAAAATCTTCCCTTTTGAGCTTTTCCACTTGGGTGGTGATGAGGTTAACACAGGTTAGCATGCATGCTTTTCTTGTTGAAAGCTAAGATTTTTGCTATGCCTTAATTGACAAAAGAAGTAGCACAGTTGCAGAAAAAAAAAAAGAAGAAGATTCTCTGATGGGTTAAACAGAAGGCAAATATTCTTTTGGATAGATTGTACTATAATTAATATGACTATTAAAGCTGAAATTCTAGTCACATTGAATTGGCAATGATTAATTTATAATAATTCTGTGCTGCATTATAAAGACTTTGCATTTTGAAGAGCTGTTCTGCTGTTGCATTAGCAGCATGCAACTGCAAGACTTTTTGTGGATTTCTGATGTGTTAAATTTTGTCTATTACCAGCAAAATGACCAAACTAGCCTTGGAATTATGAGAATAACAGAAACATTAATGTTTAAAAGAATTTTGTAGCTTAAAAGTTATTGAAAATTGATTCCCCCAGTTTTGCTAAAAGTCTCATTTTTCTATCTTAATTCTTAGCATTCAAACACTTTCTTAGTTCAAGAAAATAAGACTTGTATGAAGAGAGCTTGAAAGAGTAACAATGTCTAAGAATTAAGGCTACCAATGTCTTTTAGCTCTTGATAATTATTATTGATAACATTGACTCTTATTTGCTTTATATAATTTTATTTACACATAATTAAAAAATCTCTGGCTTGCTGCTGCTAACCTCCCGCCCTGGCCCCTCCACCACTTCTCTCTCTTTCCATGCAATAATTTTATGCTTGGATGGCTTTTGGTGTTTAGTGATTCAAATTGGTTCATTTCTTGACAGATTGCTGGAGCTCCACTCCACATGTGAAGCAATGGTATGTATCTGAACTGATTTGGTTTTTCATCTTCACTTGTTATGTGATGATTTACAATTACAAGGCAACTGTTATTCAATTAAACACATGAGGCTTGTTTAGCTAGAGTCTAGCTTGAAGGACATTGCTGAAAATATCTATCGAATTCACCTCATCTTTATTGTTAGTTGATATTTGGCATTTAGAAGTTATTATGAGTAAAATTGTGTTGTGAAGATGTGCTAATAGATATAGGCATATAGCCTTCAGACCATGAAAATAGAATTGGTCATTTCATTTTTTCTTTCTTTATGAGATCCTTTTCTTATGTGGTACGTTAATAACAGTGAGCAGTAGAGAATGCATAAGACTCTGCTGTTGGATCTTTTGTAATCATTCATGACTCTCTACTGTTAAATTTTTCTTGTTACATTTGATGAGATCCAATTCTTTCAACCTGAATAACAATGTAGAGAATGAATTTATACCTGGATTTGGAGAGTTGTTCTGGATGTTATTTGTGTCCTGTCTTACATGCTTTCATGGCATGCATGTTTCTTAACTTTTGGGTTTCATCTTTCCAAGAATAGAATTGCTTCTGGACAATTGGTTTGGATGTGGTACTTTTGTCAAGTCTAACATGCTTTTCCAGGCATGCATGCTTCTGAACTTGTGGTTTTTGTCATTCCAAGAACAGTCAAGTTTGTGTTTTTTGGTTTCTCATCTGTCTGCTGTAGAAACTTGAAGGTGGCAGGATTTAGTGTTTAACTGGTGTATTTGGATGATAAAAATGATCAACAAAGTGACTGGCTTTTCTCTGTAATTTGATGCTTCAAATTTTTTTTTTTGTTTTTTATTATTGTGCATGGATGAATGTTAAGTATTTGGGTAAACTTTGATGATGGATGATGGATTATCCATAATTGGGTAAATTAAGCATTGAAATTGACTGGCTTTTCTCTGTAATTTGATGCTTCAATTTTTTTTTTTGTTTTTTATTATTGTGCGTGGATTAATGTTAAGTATTTGGGTGAACTTTGATGATGGATGATGGATTATGCATTGAAATTGAAATAAGGGCCAGGTGTTGAGCCAAGAGGACTGCAGTTACTTTTCATACAAGCACATAATGTTCATTCATTGTTTACTTATTCTCTGATTGAATGTTTCATTTTCTAAATTTTAATTTCAGAGCTCATAATGTTATTAAGATTATGTTTATCATACATTCACTGATGTAATTGTAGGCTTCAGGATCGCAACTTGACCACTAAGGATGCATATCAATATTTTGTACTAAGAGCTCAGGAAATAGCAATTTCAAAAGGTCGGACGCCAGTCAATTGGTATGTTCATAGCTTCATCAATAAAATTATTTTTAATATTTCATTTATTTTGGGATTTTGGATTTCCCTGTCTAAAATACCTAATAAAATTTCAAGTATGAAATACCTAGTGTTTCTTGTATGCAAACCAATAAAATAATTTTCAACAATTCGCCAATCGTAATTCTGTTATTGAATGGATCAGCTATTGAACATGCTTGTTAGGCCTGGACCTTGGTCAATCAGACCAGGAATCCCAGAAAGTCCAAGGGCCAGTTGGTGCTATCTTTTATTCAGACCTAGCTCCGCCCATTTGAACAGGCAGAATAACCCACGATCCAGTTGGCCCATCGTGATTCCTTGGTGGATCAGGGTTTTCAGTATCATGTTGTGTTATTTATTTAGCTCTATAGATATGTGCAATCTAAAACTTTTCATCTCAGGGAAGAAACATTCAATACGTTTGCATCAAATCTTCATCCAAGGACTATAGTGCACAATTGGTGTGTTCTATCTCTATAACTTTTCAAGTACAGTATCAAGCCAAAGGTGTTACTCTGTTAGTATCTCAAGCATGAACTCCTTTATGTGTTGCCACAGGTTGGGTGGTGGAGTTTGTCCAAAGGCTGTTGCAAAAGGTTTCAGATGCATTTTCAGTAATCAAGGTTTTTGGTATCTTGATCATCTAGATGTCCCTTGGGATGATGTTTACAAAGCTGAGCCACTGGAAGGAATAAATACTACTTCTGAGCAAGAGCTTGTGCTTGGAGGAGAAGTATGCATGTGGGGTGAGACAGCTGATATTTCAGATATTCAGCAAACAATATGGCCTCGAGCGGCAGCAGCTGCAGGTATCCCTGGATTCAACATAGATAATCTTTCAAGAGTTACATTAAAACATAACACTGTCAGACTGAAAACCCCTTTTTATATTTATTTGTTTTATCTCAATACAAGAATTTATAAATATAATAAGTGGAAATTTAGTTCAAAGTTCCAATAAATTATACGTCTCTTGGGATCATTTTGATTTCTGCTGAAAGTTTTTCTACAAAAGAACTTTTATTAGGACAGAACAGATGAATGTGTGATAGAGAGAATAGGATACATCCTTGATCCTCCTAAAAAGAAACAAACTAATGAAATAAAACGTTTAAAAAAAAGTGGTTAAAATAAGACTGCACTCTGATCTACTGGATATCAATTAGAGAATTGAAAAATCTGAAACCAAAACACTACAGAATTGTTTGTATGTAACTCGACAAGCATAAACAGGTCGTCCTTAACAGTTCTACTTCCAAATCTGCATTGCTGCCAGTTTAAGTTTCCACTTTGGGAGCAGTGCTTAATAACAATCAGTCCATTTGTGGTTTTCTTGTTATTTTCATGCATCATTGATGAAGACTTGTATTTTCAATATCAAATAATGTTTCATTTATTTCTTCTTGGCTCTGAAGCATGGCATTGCTTTGCATTTTGTCTTCTATGTAGAGCGCTTGTGGAGTAGGAGAGAGGCCATATCTTCGGGAGACATTACTTTAACAGCTTTACCCCGCTTCCACTACTTCAGATGCCTATTGAATAGACGTGGAGTTCAAGCTGCTCCTGTCACAAATTACTATGCTCGACAACCTCCAACTGGTCCAGGGTCATGCTATGAGCAATAATTCTTCTCGTGCCAAATTAGGTAATTTCATAGCACCTGAAGCTGCATCTGTATTTCGTATGTAATAAACACAAGCACGCCATAAGATATGATTTTACAGTTTCAGTCATGTGCTTATGGAATATTGGTTGACATTAGTGTGATGTACTATTGAGTGCTCTAAATCTGGTCACCATTTTTATCATGTTGCTGTACATTACCATGTTGCTGTACATTACCATGTTGCTGTACTGTTCTCTCACAAATTCCTGAGCAATTATATCTGAAACCGATGAAAATGTCCTTAGAACTACATTTTATGCTCTTCTTCCTGAATGTTTATGAATATTCCTGCAATGTTGCCAAGAATGTGCTCTGTGATATAACAGAGAAATTAAATATTTAATCTTTGGCAAAGATTTGTGCTTTGGGTTCTAATTGATCCCTTCATACTACTCATAGGAAGATAGGTGGGGAATTGATTAATTTTCTGTTTCATATACTTTTTTCTGGTGCCTATATTATCATATTGAGATAATCACATAGCAACTTTAGGATTCATTTTAAAATATTACTATGTCAATCATAAACTCTATAAACCATTACAATATAGATTCTTGGTGATTTTTTTTTTTTTTTTAAAATTGTCATTCATTTCTCTATGAAATCTTGTATTTTAGGATTCCAAAGAAAACTCCTATCATCAAATAGAAAAAAAATTATGAGTTCAATTTTTACAAATACCACTAAATTTTACTTGAATATCAATTAAAATGTTTCAACTTTTTATCTACAACTTTACTATAAGATTTCTCTCACATAATACTAATTATTTCATATAAATCATTTGTTGCATTAAACTTTATTGCATGAATTCTTAAACCAATTTTATCCAAATAACAAATGGATTCAGAGAAATTTGAAAATGAAAATTTGGTTATGGTGCTTATAGAATTCAAATTAAAGATTATGGCTAACATTAAAACATTTAAAAAAAAAAAGCATGAGTTCAGCATGTTGGATGTAATTATCTGTTTTATATCTCATACGATGTGAAATTTGCAGTATCAAATTAAAATTCCTGAAATTTGATGCTTAAGGATGGTAGTCAGTAAATTCAGTTGTTAGAGACCAGAATTTTCAGCCATCTACATGTAAAAGTTTCTTCTAATTGTCAAAAGTACTAAAGAAAAATTTGAAAACTATTCGAATATGATGATATCATAGGCTGAAGTAGTCAATTGAATTCTGAGATTGCTTGTCAAGTAATTCCTTTGAAAAAATGATGCCAAAATTGACTTATTATACTCTATTATTCAATCTGTTGCTAATTTCTTGGCTTGGATTCCACATATTGACATTGACTTCTTGTTTACAATTTTCTGACCAAGGCTAAGGCTCAAACTAACTAGGGTTTTCTTTTCTCTTAAGTAATGCCAAATTTCTGGGTCTCCTACTTGATTTAGAAATCAAGTCTAACTGTGGCCTTGTGCATGCTTGAGGACAACAACTTCTTGTTTTTTTTTTTTTTTGGTATATCGAAAACTTTCAAGGGAATGACTATCAGAATTTGAATTCATGATCTCTTGTATGTATATTGAAAATTTTTAAAGGGAATGGCTATTCGAATTTAAATTCATGATCTCCTACATGTATGTCGAAAAATTTAAAGGAAAAGGCTATTAGAATTTAAATTCATGATCTCTTAAATTATGAAGCTGACACTCGACCATTAGACTCTGCTGCAAGTAAACTAAGTCATGTACAAGAAGTCTCAATGTCTCATTATTGCCAAAATTGATGTACAGGTCTCTGCCTTTCACCTTTATCCATGTGCACTGTTATATTACTTGTTGCAAAGGGTAATGAATAGGACTTTCAAAGTTATTGCTTTGCATGATCTTGTAACAAAGAATGCTGGGTCCTACCATTTTTAGTATGATGATTTCAGGAGAAACCTCATAAGTGGAAGTTTTCATTTGATGTGTGACCTTTGAGTGTGCAGTTTTCACACATTATGAAAGGAGGAGTTTTCACTTTTCACACAAAAGTGGAAATTATGATCAAGAGTTGGGTATGATAATCTCATTTGCCAATTTTTTCCTATTTAAAACATATGTGATTGGTTTTCATTTTGTTCTTAATTTCCCACTTACTCCTCCTCATTTCATTGGTCTTGGACTCTTGGGTGAGTTGGGTTACATTCTACTATATACCTCTATTTGATATCAAGATATCACTAACTTTTTGACTAATTTTACATTTTTAAGGTCATTTCTATAGAAAATACAAGGAAAAAGTGAACATCTTGAATTATTTTGGCCACTAACTTGTTGAATGAGATGCTTTTGGATTAGGGCATAATTAGGTTTATTTTTGCTTTGTATAAAGTAAATATTCTAAATTAAATATATATTCACTTTCAATTTTTTCTTATGAAAATTGTGTTTGTGGTTATGGTTGTTAATTTCTAGGTCACAACAACAATATGGTGAGAATTTTAGGTTACAAGACACAATACATTTTTATACTACTTAGGGCAACAGCAACTAACATTGCCTAATGACTTTCTAAATATGATTAAAAAAAAACTTTGAAAATTTTCTTGTATAGAACAAAACTTTCCTCAATTATTATTGGTTGGCAAAAACTTCATAAACATCTATATTGCCATCTTAAATTTTTTTTTTTTTTAAATTTTCAAGCATTTCCTCTTTTGCCTAAACCTAACCATTACACAAACAACTCATAAGGTCAAACTAAGAAATTCTATAACCTCTGTTTGTTCATCTGATACAAAGTTGGATGTGGCAATATTCTACTTCTTTAATAGTGACAAAAAATAGTGGGCATCCAACTCTTAGTTTTGCATCATTGATCACATCTCATATAATTTTCATAAGTTTTAAAAATTCTAAAAAACAAATTTGTAAATTGACTAACAATGGTTTATTATTATTATTATAATTTTTAATATATAAAAGTTTTGAAATAAACAAAGTTTTATTTGACTTTCTAGAGTGGATGTTTAATTACTAAATTATTAATTTAATAACTTTATTAAATGCTGATGATATATTGATATTATATTCAATGATGAATGAGACAGTCTTTATTTGCAATAAAAAGAAATTAAGATGTTTCACAAAAATCTGTTTAATACGTTTAGTTTAGTAAAAATGAAAATTAAGTGTTAAATAATAAAAGTGATATAATTTTTTAAATATAAAATTATTTAAAAATTTAATCACTTATTATATTCAATGTAAATTTTAAATTAAAAATTTTAATTTACCATTTTAAATTATTTTTTATTTAATTGAAATTTTTAAGACATGTATTATCAAACAACTTAAAATATTAAGGTTTCATTTATTTCGCAGAAAATATTTTTTTATTTTCTGACGTTTAAAATCTTGTGTAAAATTTGTCAACGGAAAATATTTTTCTGATCAATGAAAAACTAAATTTTTTTTAAAGAAAAATAACTTCCTCTTTTCAAAACGGAAAGTTATTTTTCGAATTTTGACAAATTTATTATAATGAAAAAAAAAATGTAAATATAAATTTATTAATCCTTCGATTACCGATATTGACTACTGGCAACCATTGATGACCAACGCCAATCACTGCTAGCCGCTGCCAACCACCGTTGACGACCACTAAATGTATTTTTCTCATACTTAACAATAAAATTTTAAAATTACGAAATTATTATAAGTTTAAATATGTTTATAGTTTTATAAATTGAAATTTTTAATATTTTTTTTAAATAGTTTTTAATATTGTAATCAAATAACAGAAAATTAGTTTTTGGGAAAATATTTTTTTAGAAAATATTTTTCTTGAAAAATATTTTCCAAATATAAGTTATTTTTCGCGAAACAAACGGAGTCTAAGTGTTGAAAATTTTAATTTTAAGCGCTGAATAATGTTTCCAAACACCACTTTTATTAAGACAAATTTGAGTTTTGGCTTCCCTCAAATTTTTTTTTTTTGCTATGAAAAGAAGCATTTGAGATTGAGATTGACTTTGCTAATAAATGTAAAAAATCTTAATTAGAAGTTATTATAAAAAAAAGAGTAGGCCTCTTCTTTCTAAAATTCACGTGAAATAATGCTTTTTCTTACTGCATCAGAAAGTAATAAGAAATATAACATTTTTTTTATACATGGAAATTTATATGAAATAATACTTTACCTTCTTAAAATGTCAAATTAAAAGTTTAATTTTTTTTTTTTTTTGGGGTGAAATTGCAAGTTGGTAAAGTGAGTCTTTAAGGAAAAAAATTGTAAAACTGAAATAGAATGAAGACTAGACTTCAGTTATTTTAGGTAGGCAAGTAAAGGATAAATGAAATTTTAGGTCAATACATAATCCAAGTTTATATGGAAATCTAATTATGAGTTTTGACCATGCAATGCTACTTATAGCTTTTAAATTTTACTATGGACAATAGATTTTATGAGGGGATTACTTTTTAATAATAATAATATTTTTTT
>CATKHJ010382585.1:0-17861 GCA_949750685.1 Vernicia montana | reverse complement strand
TGAATTGATACTGAATTATTCGATACACACTGATACAGTTGTTATTTAGCGATACGGGCGTGACGTTTCAATATAAAAAATTATTATTATTATATCTTTAATTTTTTTTATTTTATTAATGTAAATTATGAATATATTATTCAAAAAGACTATTATTTTATATTTTTTAAATATTTTATTAGTGTAAATTATTAGTATATTGTTATTTACATTATTTATATAAGATTTTTTTTAATGTATTTAAAACATTATTAATAATCTTTACAAAAGTCATTTCTTTATAAAAAAAATTTGTTTGTAGACTTAAATTATTGATTGAATTTTACATTATGGCCATATTTATCTTCATATAAGAGCTCAATCATTGTTTGATGTATTTTCATATGGAGTAAACAACTAAAATGCAAATGAGTTCAATAGTAGACAAAACAATCAAGATCATTCACGACACTCTTTTTGGTGGTGATTAGTCAATCTTGTGGTCTATTTATTTTTTCATATTGCCTTATTTGCTTACAATAGGGAGAAATTTTTTTTTATCACCTTATTATTCTTAAATAACTTGGTTTTTTCTCCTTATGAATTAATAAAATAAGATTAATTTATTAAAAAAAAAATGTATTTTTTTTAAGTCAATACAATATTTTATAAAGAATTTATGTAACTTAATTATTGTTATTATTCATTATTCATAAATATGTTATATAATTTGAGATAACTTTTATAGTATAGACTATGTTAAATTAAGTATTTATTAATTTAATGTATTACATTTTGGACATTATAGTCTATTTCTTATTAATTTGGATTAGTTTGTTAATCAATTTTGAAAATTCACGGTAACGATGACCGATTCAGGCCGATTTAGTCCGATTTCGTTACACCGATTCTGATACCGATATGATACATAAAACTGTTTATTTAAAACCCTGCTTAGGCCACGTCTCTCTCTCTCCTTGCAAACAAATGCTTTTCAATGACCCAACTCAAGTAAGTTCATGCCCAAATGATTGTCACCTTTTGCATTTCTGATCACTTCGCTACAAGTCGCTTGCTCTCCTTTTGCACTTTCTCTGATTTTGGGAATATCAATTATGAGTTAAAACAGTTCAAAAGGACTCAAGACCCAAATATTTTTATGTGGAATACTCTTATTAGAGGGTTAACAAATAGCCCAAATGCTAATCAAGCTGTGTTTCTTTATATACATATGAGGAGATGTGTGTTTCTCCAAATCATCACACCTTAATTTACTTTTGTTTTAAAGGGTAATTGTGTTGTTGTTCAGTTGAATCTTGCAAGATTTTGCATAGCCATGTTTAGAAATATGGCTTAGAGCTAGATTTACTCTGTTTAGAATTATTTGAGTGATGCCTGCAAATTGTTTGGTGAATTGCCTGGAAAGGACTTGAGTATTTGGATCACTGGGTATGCTCAAAATGTTTTCTTTACTGGTGCTTTAGTTTTGTTTGATCAAATGCTTGTGCAGGGGTTTGAACCGAATGGGGCGACCATTGCTTCTGTGTTGTCTGCATGTTCAAGTTGTTTAGATTTGGGGGAAAGAATTCATGTTTTTATGCTAGAGAGAGGGGTTGAAATGGGAGTGATTATAAGCACTGCATTGGTGCATATGTATTCCAATAATGGAGCAATATCGATGGCTATAAAATTGTTTGATTCCATGCTTGAAAAAAATGTTACTACTTGGAATGCTATGTTATGTGGATTAGCTAGTCATGGGCAAGCTAAAGAAGCATTTACACTGTTTAGGAAGCTAGAGAAAGAGCATATAATACCAAATGATGTAACTTTTGTTGGGGTTTTATCTGTCCGCTGCCATGCTGGCTTGATTGATGTTGGTTGCAAAATCTTTCATTCCATGAAGGAGGTACATGGCATTGAGCCCAAGATTGAACATTAAAGATGCATGGTGGATCTTCTTGGCGAGGTGGGAAGCTAGTTGAGGCTGAAGAGTTAATAAAAGGAATGACATGGAATACTGATGTTGTGACTTTGGGAGCCTTGTTAGCTGCTTGTAAAAATCATAGAAACATTGAGATTGCTAAAAGAACGGAGAAAGAGTATCTCGCCTTGGAACCTAATAATCATATTGTTTATGTTGTTTTGTCCAACATGTATGTAGAAGCGGGGCAATGGCAAGATGTATCGAGGCTTAGGAAGGTGATGAAAGTAGGGAACTTAAAGAAAACACTTGGTTGGAGCCTTGTGGATAGTGATAATTACATATAGTTTCTTGTAGGCATATGTACTAGATAGACCATTGTTTCTCCCCAAAAATGTTACATTATCGAATTGGAGAGGTGGGCATGATAAAAGGCACACATATATGTTGTGATTTACCATGTTCATGGTAGCTTTTTCTGCCAGCTGCCAACTCTGAAAGATTTGTTAGACACTGGATACTGTAGATTTACTAAACATTAATTCTTTCAATCTTGGAATTTGCCTTTGCACTAGAAGAAAAGCATTAGTTTATCATGGTATAGATAGCAAGTTCTCTATCAATTCATCCATCAAATTATCAAACTGCACTCAAATTTTTTTTTAATTGAAACTGCACTCAATTCTAAATCACACTAGTTGCCTTTCATATTTTCATATTTGGCTCTAGAATGGTTGGATTCAACTGCATCATCAATTTCAAACAAGGGATACTGATGAAGGGCACAAAAAGGATTCAAAGATGAGTGTGATTCCATCCATAAGGTTAGCTTTGTTTAGTGCACAACAGTTATTTGCTTGTTTCAACTCTGCAGTTATCTTTAATGCATGCCCATTGATGCAATAAGTAAGAGGCTAGGATCATATAATCGCAAGCAAAATGGAGAATTGAGAATTTGAGAATAAATGCATAAAGCCCTCTTCCATACAGAAGTAAACAATATAATTGTTAGTGTGAAAAGAAGAGGAAAAATATTCAACAATGGTGGCCACCTCCTTTACTATTATCAAACATTCATGTGCAGCCTCAACCTCCTCCATGTGCAGCCTCCTACATCCAGCTAATTCACCCATCATTCAAGGCTTAATTGGTGCTCCATTAATATCATTTGTTTCCTATAAATACCATGCATTTCTCTTGTAAAATACATAATTCATAAATATAATTATCAGTTCATTATGTAATCTAACATGGTATTAGAGGCTAAGAGCTCAGTAACTGTATGAGTTTCAGCCTCTGCAAATCACAAAATCTAATTTTTTGTCTATATTTTTCGGTCCAAAGATTCTGTGTTTTTTTGCCTCTCTATGCACACGTAAAAAATTTTTCCTGATCATACCATTAGAAAGCCCCTGTAATTCTAAGAATTTTGAAACAAACCGCACCTCAAACGGAGCCCGGACGAGACTTCACGCGCCATCTGAAGGTCTGCGACTGGTCTTCACGCGCGTCAAGCACTGGCTGGAGGTTGAAGATGATCCAATCAGCACAGACCGTCCAGTCAGCTTATACCACGTGGCACACGTCAGTGCCACGTGTTCTCCTGCCACGCCATCACCGTCAGCCACAAAAGCCAATTAGATCTCGCCACGTGTCACATGTCAGTGACACGTGTCACCTGCCACATCCGCTCAGTCAACGCCACGTCAACCACTCAGCATCTGCCACGTGTCACACGTGGGACCCGCATAGCCACGTTAACTTCTGTCACCTGTCATACGTGGGATCCACTTCCAATCATGTTCTGCCATGTGGCCCAGTTATATCCTGCCACGTGTCCAACGTGGGCCAGCTCCTACCACGTCAGCACTCCATTGTCTCATATCGAACCAGACCCGTATGCTGACCCACTGGAAATCCGACCCAACCCAGCTTCTGATCCAACCCGCCCTCCGGTTTGGTTCTTTGTTTGACTAAATCGGTTCATTTTGCTTTAACCAACTAGTTCAGTTTGCTTTGACCAACCGGTTCAGTGATTTTTATACCGATTTTCAATAATATGAGATCGATTCCCAAGGTTTTTAGACCTTCTGAGTTCAATTTTTTAGTATTTTTTGCAAAATTATGTCTCTATCTGAATTTTCTTGATTTCCCCTCAATTTCTATGTTTTTTCTGACAATCGGTTCAACACTTTTCTGACCGGTTATGAATGTACCTTTACTAGTTCCCAACATTTTTAGACCTTCTGAATTCAATTTTACTGTCCATTTTACAAAATTCTGATTCTATCTATCTTTTCTCGACCCCACCTCAATTTTTTATGTTTTTGTGGCCTCCCAGTTCCACCCATTTCCTATCAGTTCTGAATGAACCAAGACTGGTTCCCTAGGTTTTTAATTCTTCTGAAATCAATTTTGCAGTTTGTTTTTACAAAATTCTGTCTCTATCTATTTTTTTCTATATGAACCATTACCGGTTCCTGAAATTTTTGGGCATTTTGAATCCATTTTTGCCTTTTTGAATTCATTTCTGGTATCTGCTTTACCAGTTTCTGAATTTATCTCCTCTTATGGGCATCTGAATTAATTTTTTAGCCTTCTAAAGCCATTTATGGCATTTATTATATCAATTTCAGACTTTGTCTACTGTCTGAATCTAGATTTAGTATCAATTTTATCAGAATCTGACTCTGTCTTCTGTTTTCACGTGTTCCACCACGTGTCCTGCCTGTGTTCTAACATGCCATTAATATGGTTCTTCCTGTTGCCACGTGTCCAAATCCAATCTCTGAGACCAGATTCCGACTCTGGTTATTTTCAAATTTATTTTTCAGTTCTACTACGCTTATCAGTTTATGTTTTTATTTCTTGTTTTCAGTATGTTCCACTAGTTTTTGTAATATATATTTTATTTTTTTGCTTCAACCTGTTTTCCAAATCTACTGAACAATCTCAAGTTGGCATTTACGATACCACATTGAATTTGAGGGAGGGTGTTAGTGTGAAAAAAAGAGAAAGACTATTCAACAATGGTGGCCACCTCTTTTGCTATTGTCAAACATCCATGTGCAGCCTCCTACATCCAGCTAACTCACTCATCATTCAAGGCTTAATTGGTGCTCCATTAATATCATTTGTTTCCTATAAATACCATGCATTTCTCTTGTAAAATACACAATTCATAAATATAATCATCAGTTCATCATGTAATCTAACAATAATGAGGAGCTGAGATCAATAGCATGATGTTGTCCTTTGCAGATGATATAAACAACTAATTATGGAATCCATTACCAGTGGATCTTGATTGTGGAGCAAGGGCAAACCATCTATTGAAAATATGTTCATAATGCAAAAGAGAAAAAGTGACATCTACAGTTCATGCACAAGTCTAGTTTTCCACATACAACCATAACCTTTCTAACCATTACACAAGTGAACCTGCCATGTCCAAACGTTAGGACAAAGTTGGTTTCAAGCCAAAAATATTATGGCAACACATAAAATATTTAATTTTTGATTATCTGGTTGTACCAAATATGCCTGCATTAGTATCAACAAGGTTGCTTCTTTTTGGAGAGTCATCACTATTTCAGAAATTGTCATGTGTCTCTAAGACTGCTTGGTGCCACCGTAGCATAGGTTTTCTCTCTCATGTTGGGCAAGACCAGGGGCCATTAGCTAGTTTGATAAAGGAAGCTTTGAGGAGTTTTGCAAGTTATTGAGATCTAGATAATACTTTTGATTTGTACTAATAGTAGGGTAGCAAATGAGTCTAGCCGCTTATGAGCTAATTGAAATCTGACCCAATAAAATCTATTCAAGCTCATCTAATAAAGTAATAAATGGGTCAAGTTTGAGTAAAATAAAATTGGACTCATCTAAACTTATGATTGAGATATATGTATTTTTATTAGTAAATTTGTGTATCAATATACTTATCCAACATTATATATTGAATAATAATAATTTTCAATAGTATAATAATTAAAATTTACACATTTATTATTAAAAATATAAATATTATTAAAATTTTAAACTTGATTTGGCTTCTTAACACTTATATAAATCCAATAATATTGGTTCAGCTCATTTACAATCCTTTTGGGATTCATTATAATATATTCAAAGTCTAAAATTCTAGATATATACTTAGTTTGGCTCATTAACAATCCTACATAAAAGAGGTAATAAATGAGAATGAAAAAGAAAATTAGGATTTCATTTAATATACCCAAAGTGTAAAAATTATAGGTATATATATGTTTGAGAATAACTTGTAAGTCAAGTCACATCACATATGTGTTGTATGTAAACTGAGAACAATCAATTATATGAGAAATTCTTAGGTAAATTCAGTCTATCAACTCATCCATAAACTAATTCAATAAAAATAAAGCACATCAATTAATGATGCTGTGTTACTAATTTCACATTGTATCATTAATTGATGTGTTTTATTTTTATTATGTTAGTTTATGAATAAAGTGGTAGATTGAGTTTACCTAAAAATTTCTCCAACAATAAATTTGAGTAAAGTTAGGTTACGTTAGTGGGTTGATGGTTACATTGGACTAGATGTTAGTAAAGTTAGAAAAGAATAATACATGACCAATGAACCTTTAGATGTATTGAAGTTGTTTTTTTTTTTTTTTTTTAAGATTGTAAGATCTTGAATTTGAATCTTAATAAGAGTCTAATTTACTTGCACTATTCATGGATAGAGTTAAAATGAAAGGGAAATGAAGAAAAATTGGTAACTATTTTGTTTGGCTTTAACTTTTTATAATAAGGGGAAGGAAATAATTCAATTTCATTTCTCTTATATGAGTTGAAATTAGTTATACCTCAAATTGGGATGTAAAAAATTTCAACTCCTGAAGAGAGTTTATATTATATGTATTTTATATTTTTTACCCTTAATAAATGAATACTCACATGTTCTTTTTTTTATTTATTTTTGTACACTTTTGTCTTTTTACAATTATAATTCTCATTTTTTCCTTTCCACCAAAACAAAATAACATTATTTATTCTCCCATTATTAATCATATTTTAATTTACCAAACAAAATAAATTGAAATTTTTTTCTTCCCCTCTATTTTCTGTCTTTGTTAAAAAAATAAAACTAATGCAATCCTAGTCGGAGTCTCATTCTCTCCCAAAGGTACACGTGCCTCTTTCAATGCCATCCATGAAGTGTGGCCCTTCTTGGTTTTTGCAGTGTGAATATTATTAATCTAGAAGTCAGAAATTCTACGTCAACTCCTTGAGCACATTAAATAATATATCAAACTCAGTCCTTGTTCTTCGTCTTTCTCAAGCAAGAAAAATGCATAGGGCATTATTTTTTGTGTTACTCCTTTTCACTGGATCAGTATTTGCAGGTATTATCAGCAGCACATTTCAATCTTCTTCACAAAGCATTTGACTAGTAACTTTTTTTGTTTAACATTGTTGATTACCTATATTTACAGATCTTCTGCAGAACTCAGATTTTGAAACTCCTCCATTGAAATTGCCAAAAAATTCAACCACCCCATTTCAGCAATTGAATCAAAACAGCTCTATTCCAGGATGGTCATTTGAAGGGACAGTCCTGTATGTCACAGCTACTCAGATGGAAAGATCAATCGAACTTTCAATCCCATTGCTGATAACACACATTACCTACTCACCTTTACGCTTGTCCCAGGCGGCCCAAATTGTTCAAACAATGCCAATATTGGTATCTCAGTACCAGATGGCCTTTCTGTCTTCTCTTTTAAGCAACATTTTGGGAAGGAAGGATGGGAGAACTATGGTGTTTACTTGGGTAGTTGGGAACAACAAGAGCAAATTAACCTTGTCATTGAAAGTGAACCAATAGAATCTGATGTTAATTCCACTTGTTGGCCATTAATTGACAATCTTCTTCTCAAAACCCTTGAAACACTTGCTCCAGTCAGTGGTAAGCATATTTCTCTTTCTTTACATTTATCTATCGGCCCCATTTTACTGCTAATATTTACCATCTGGATTAGTTAACCAAAATGCTTGGTGTAGTCAATTACCACTATTGTATAGTGACCAAATATTTTATTTTTTTAATGGTCTGTTTGGCCGGATTTAGCTATAATTACAGAATGTGATTGAATAGATACAAGAAGTGTATAAATTTTATTAATTATTGTTTGTGGATAAACAGATAACTTATTGTTGAATGGAGGATTTGAATTTGGACCAGAATTCCTAATCAACTCTACTGAGGGGATTCTACTTGATCCTTCACCTACTCCTGTTCTGTCTCCATTAAGAGAATGGTCTATTACAGGAACAGTGAAATACATAGACTCCAAAAACTACTTCGTCCCTGAAGGCAATGCTGCAATTGAAATTGTGTCGGGAGTTTCAGCTGGCTTACAAGCAGCAGCAACAGTCATTGAGGGTTCAACATATAGTTTGGAGTTCACTCTCGGAGATGCTAATGACTCTTGTGAGGGAAATTTTGTGGTTGGGGTTCAAGCAGGATCAACAGCTCAGAATTTTACACTGCTAAGTAATGGGACTGGTTCTGCCAAGTTCTTTTCTCTAGGATTTAAGGCAGATTCAACTACAACTCTCATAAGTTTTGTCAGCTATACCACAACCCAAACAAAGGATGGTGTGTTCTGCGGTCCTATGGTTGACAATGTTGTTATGCATGCTTCTCGTGGGATGAAACCGGAAATGAAGTTGAAAGTTTTGGTTTCTTTGCTATTTTTAGTAGTCATTCTATGATTAATGAGTAATGATTCCACAAATTCTGTAATTTTGAAGTTAGCCATTTCCAGTTTGCATGAGTTCTTTCAGCCATTAATATTTGGATTGAGCATTTGTCGAGTGAACTAGATACTTTTTCATTAAGAAATTATTACAATTGTTAACTAGAAATGACACTGACTGTGACTAGTACTATTTTCTTGAAGAAAAAAAAAATTACAATTTTTAAACAGTTGGATGATTTCTGCATAATTGATCTATATATATATATAATTATTATATATTCTGATAAAGAGAGTTGAACAAGATTCACAAACTTTAATCTCATTGTACAAGAATATACATTATGAATGACTTTTCAAAAACTTTCATTTATATATTAACTAGATCGAGTCGAAAACAATATATGATTCTGTATTTCTGTTACTGTTAACTTATAGCACCAAGATGAATCGAGGTATTTTGGCAGATCCAAATGCTAAGAAGATCCTCCACCCTCTCCTGCTCCCTGCTGTCCTGCAATTATTTTTTATTACATGAAGCATAAAGAGAATAGCTCAAACACAATAAAGAGCAAACCTGAACAAGCATCCAATAGTAAGTTGATCAACATTAATGCAGCATATATGAGTATGACGCACGAGTATGCAGTGTTAAAAATGAACAAAGCCAGTTATAAGACAAATAGCCTAATTACATTCACAAAATTCATTTTTCAGTTTGTCACCAGATTTCCCAGTCAACATCCATTCATTTGTGTCATGCATAGAACACACATTATGTAAATACCTTTATGAGCAATAAATGATGAGGTCTAAGACTTGATTTTGAATCCAAATTTTTTCTGCGTGTAAGAGGCTAATGAAATTAAACAAAAAAATAAAAATAAAATTGAAAAGTAGACATAAAAACACCTACTCAATTTGTCTAGATTTTGCCATCTCCAGGGCTATGCTAAACATTCTGTACAACATTCATCTGCAAAGCACGTTTCAGAAGAGTTCTGTATTCTTGACTTCTTGACCATTCATCAATTTCACGAGCACGTAGAACAGGCAAAGGGTGTGAAAGTTGCCTCGTTTGAGCATTTCTGAACAGCATTAGTTAATTAGATACTCACAAGTAAACTGATAAATCTACTTTCGTCTATTCTGTTCATGATGTTCCTCACCTTATGTACCATCCCGTCAGATTCGAAGAAGCTTTGTCATAAGAGCGAGCTTGTTCCAAGAATGCATCCACATTTAGTTGATCTGCAATTGATGGGCTTCCCCCAGCTAATTTCATCAACACGGAGATGACCACCTCTTGTAGGAGCATTAGAATAATCAGACAGAGAAAAAAAAAAGAAACAATATTAAAGTTACCAAAAAAAAATCATCTTTCTAATTAGTTTTGCAAACCTTAGGGTCTTGGGCGACAAGAAGAGCTGCACGATCACAAGTAAACTCCGCTGCTCGGAGCCAACGAAATAATTGTTCTTCCAAGCTTTGAGCAATCAACTGACCAAGTCCTGTGAACAAGATAGGTGGTTAAAAGCCCTATATAGATCAATATACAATATAAGGACTGTTTCATATAATGTGAGTACTAGAAAATAGAAATATGTAGCCACATACAGTATTATAATTTATACCTACATTTGACTTCCCCTGGCTAAGTTGCTGATCATACAGCTACTTGCTTAAGCAAGCAAAACCCTGAAGTACTTCCAAATCTTTTAGGCAAAACTCAAAAACCCACTTTTTGCATTTATCATGTGACAAAGGTTGGATGAAGCCATCACAAAGAGCAAGACTATAAACTCAAGTTATTACCTCCATTTCATAGTTTATAAACCACTTCTCAAAAGTCTATGAATAGAAGAAAATTATTTTGTATTGCACTAAATATAGTAGTCCCAGAAAACATTAACCTTAAAAAGTTGTGAACTTAAAGAGTCCACGCACTCTTTTTCAATATGTTTGACTTGATTTTAATGTGGGCAAGTTACAGCAACTAGAAATAAGAAAATAAAAAATGCCTACCAGGTAAAGTATATGCTCCAAGGGTAAGAATATTGGCAAATGTGAGCCATACACCATGATCACATTTCAGATGTCCAAGCTCGTGAGCCAAAACAGCCTATTTTAAGTTGAATGGCCAAAAGTTAATAGCTTTCATCATTCAGAAGATAGCACTGTTATGAAGATAAAAGTAAAGGAATTGGTTGTCTTAAATGTAAAATATAGGCATGACTTAAATACAAATAAAAAGGTTGACTAAAAATGACAGGAGAATTTCAAACTAAACCAACAATCTACATTGTTCATCTATACACAATAATAGTGACTGGGAATTTATTAAGTTACATTTAATTGCTATTTGCTAAAGGGGCAGAGCCAAAAATAAGATTAAGTGATAACTGCAAACATGTTAGAAATTAAGAAACCAGTGCAGACCTGCAACTCCTTTCGTGTCAAAAGCTCCACTAGACTGGTATGGACAACTACAAATGGCTTTTTCCCACTTATTGCTAAAGTATATGCATTTGGTACAGGACTTTGGCGTACATATAGATCAGGGGGCTCAAGGTTCAGTATTTCTGCAGCCTCAGTAAACAACTGATGAAGTTCATAAAGCTGGAAGAAGAACAGAATATACCATTATAGGATCCAATTTTCCAACAAGTTGGACGTACATAATCATAAATAGGGCATAAAAGCATGATATATGAATACATCGAAAGAATAATAACAATTTAATCACAAAATCCTTGATATACATTCAAATTTTGTAAGCAAATAATGCGCCAGAACACATGAAGTGCTCACGTAGCCAGGTTGGAGAAAACATACTGTCTACATAATACGCAAGATGACTCCTTCATCATATAGAAATTTTACTAAAAGTCATTCTATTTATGATCCTTTTATATCATCAGGCAATAACAAAAATGAAATCTAAATTACTGTGAAGTATATAACAATCTTTATCGAAGATGCATAATGGGCAACATATTAACAACCTTTCTTTGTTTTTCTTTCCTGTATGTGGGAGTACAACAGCCAAGGTTCATGTGATGCAGAAACTTCATTAGGAAGATCACAAAAAAGGTCTTGGAGAAACTTTACAAGATTAAATGCATCAGGAACTGGCAGATAGCTTTATATACCTTTCTAGTTTCTATATTCAATATGAAATTTGTCTTAACATATATATTCATCCTTCAGATTCAATGCATAAAATAGATCCACAATAAAATCCAGTTGCAGCAAATGATACTTTTGATGAGATCCAATAGGAAACTGATACAATCCCAAATCACATAAGATATCTACCATGTTTTTCAGAGTTAAAAACCTGATTTTTAGAAACAAGAACTGAAGTCCCAATATTCTCAAGAAGCATGATTTGCTCTGTCATAGATCCTGCAACAACATATTAAAAGAAACTATTTAATACAGAAACCCCACCAAAAATAATAGTGAAAAGATACCAACGGTAATTAAGAAACCATAAGATAACACCAAAAACCATAAGTTCCAAGCTTTTGCAATATCATTATCACAAAATGGAAAACAAAAACAAGAATAGAGAACTGAACTAATTAGGATAAATATCAAGCCAAGAAATACCTAGAAGAGCCTTTCCTATCTCATTTAATCCTGGAATTGCCCTCAATATCAGGGTGTTCTGGCAAAAAAAAAAATTAAAATTAAAATCCTTATCAAATTTAGTATTCCAAAAAGCACAATAATTGCTCATTTCCAGAGCAGATCAAAGATGCCATGAAATTTTCTCATATAATCACAATCACATACCTGTTTATCAAGAGGATGCCTGAAATCATCAGCATCAAGATCGCGAAACACAACAGAAGTAGCTCTGCAAATAGAAACCCTAACTCCTCTGTGCTTGATTCCAGAGCTAAATCGAATAGAAGTAAAGCCAGACCACATTGAAATTCCATAGCTGAAATTGAGACGAGAAAATGAAAATTTTCTTTGAGGTAAGCACAGAGAGGAGAGAGGCACAGAAGCCATTGAAACACTGCAAACAAAGCTCCGATTATCTTTTCACTTGAAGATTAGAATTTGAAATTTCTGACAGTTTCCTTAGATATTTTTTGTTTGTTTGAAGCGTATGTAATTTTGTGGCCACAGCCGCACTTATGGTAACTGTTTCGAGCCATTTCGCTTTCCTTTGACTAAGGCGGAGGTGACGTGGACTAACGTTGTTGGGTTTAATACAAAGGAAAAAAAAAAATTGCCTAATTAATAATTTTAATTATTTTTTTAAAACAAAATATACACACGATTAAAAACAGAACATAATTCTTCATAAAATCATGTAAAACTTATCTAATTAATAATTTTAATTAATTTAACCCCTAATATTATTATCATTCATCAATGAATTGAAATTATGTAAAAATATTTATAATAATACAAAAAAAAATTATAATAAAAGATTATGTTTGGATTAATGGGTCGGGTTTGGATACACCCATGACGGGTGTATAGACCCATGCCCATTAATCATTAATTAATTATTAGTTAATTAATTAAAAGATAATATATGGATATTATCTTAGAATTCTAAAGGAATTTATTGAATCATTTTAAAATTTTTTTTGAGTTAAGATAATATTTTTTTTTATAATAAGAATATTATAACAATTCTTATTCAAAAGATACTATATATATCATAAGTGATATAGCAAAAAGACATTAGTTATTCAGTACATAAAAATTGAAAATAGAATACAACTCTCCCAAAATAGACTTTGAAGCTAAGGAAATGTTCTTAGACTATGAGATAGTGGAATCATTCTCTACGTGGTGATTGTTTCCCTGATTGGTAGCGCAAGTTAATCTGTTCGTCTTCCTGAGCTACAAGAGCTAAATTTGTTTACTCGTTTATTTAGATTATGAATCTAACATTAGTATCAGAGCCGAAATACTTGTGTTCCAGCATTGGAATCAATTAAATATGTTTAATCAATTAAAATGAAATTTTTATGAATTTTCACTCTGATTTTTACACATGAATGAGTTGGCATGTTTGAGTATATTAAACTATATGTTTATGCTATTAATAATGCAATTTATTAATATCATATGAAAGTACATATGTAAAGCTTTAAATTGGTATATTATTTGTTCAAATTGGAATTAAATTGAAAGAGATATGCTCTCTCAAAATTGGTCACTCGAATCTGGACATTTTTAGATTTTTTTCCTTGCACATGGCACTCTCCAGAAACAACGTGTCGTTTCGGAGCAAGCGGCTTGTCGTTTTTATAAACGACGAGTCGTTTTGTCAAGTGCCGTGCACATGACCCTCTAAACTCCCCTCTTGAGTGAGCAGGAAACGACGAGCATCGTGTCTTTTCTGAAAAATGACGCGTCGTTTCTGGAGCTCAGTAGCTCTTGTCCACTTGGCAGTGCCACTAGCTTTGGGCCCATGGGCCCACCCCTGGACCCTGTTTTTCACCATTTTTTCACTATTCTACTCCAAATAATTTTTTTTAGAATTATTTATGTTTTTAATTTTTTTTTAGGATTGAAAAATATATTTTTTTTTAAAAAAATAATATGTAATTTTAATGTTCAAAAATTCTAATTTTTTGAAAAATATTTTTTCAAGGCCTCTGAAATTTAAAATAAAATTATGGTAAATTATTATTGCATAATTTATCGCATATACTAGGACAAAGAATGCGTTCTTGAAAAATATTATATGTATATAATATTTTTTTGTCAAGTGGTATAGAAAAATGGCAATATGTGCTAAAGAGGTATTGAGGTCTGTATCTCAAAGAGTTTCTGGTATATTTCTCCGTAGTGTGAAATTTTGTGGCAATGGATAGGGTTCGATCAAAGACTATGATTTATTTCTTACCAAAGGATGTGGTATCAGACTTTAAGGATTCTATTTCTATGAGAAGAAAATTCATAAATGCTCCCATTATTGATATATAAAGTATTATCCTTAGTTTGTTCCTTGCTTAATAATTAAGGCTTATTATACCTTAGAATAATTGGTGGCTTTTACTCTTATATTATATTATTTTTAAGTATTTAGTTTATGAATTATTTACTCATTTTAAATTAAAGGAATATACATTAACTTGATTCATAGTTGCCTCATTTAATTATACGTAATTGATTTTTGGTATTTTTTGCATGATTTTATTTTAAAATAAAATTATTCGATATATAGTTATAAGTAACTTGGTTGGAATAATTAATTACAATTTTGCATAAATTATCACATTTGAATAGTTGTGGTGATACATATTGTACCATTAATTACATGTCTAGTTAAATTTTGTCTAAGGAGATTGGCTTTTAAGAGAGACCATTTGTGACCCCTCCAATCTTTCCTGAGAATTTTCCTGGTGTAATTATTGGTACCATTGTTCACAAATTATACATAGTGACTTTTTTACTCTAGGTTATATGTCTGCATAATTGGATGCAAAATTATATAACATGTAAAGCTGTGGTATTAATAATATTATGTATGTATTATCTAATGTAGATTGTGTATCTACCCTAAATGGCTTCTCCTTCCAAAAACATAGTTGCTGAACTTAACAAATGTGCTAAGTTGAACAGTGATAACTATGAAATCTAAAGTATGAAAATCCAATATGTATTGGAAAAGCAAGAGGCTCTTAAAACACTGAATGCCATTATGGAAGAACCTGATCAATAAGGTAACACGGCTCAGCATAGGCGTGACCGTGAGGCCTATACAGATTGGAAGAAAAAAAAAAACTCCTTGACTCGCATCACATTGCTTAGTGCTATGGATGATGACATTATGAAGGAATTTTGTCCCTATGAAAATGCTATGCATATGTGGATAGCATTGAAAGACAAATTCGAGGGTGTATCTGTTACAAAACTTCGCTCTCTCACCATTAAGTTTGATACTTATAAAAAACGTCATGATCATAGCATGAAAAGACATCTAAGAGAGATGTCTAACATGATGAGTGAGTTACACAATGCTAGTCATGTCTTGATCGAAGAGCAAAAAATCCAAGTTGTCACTCATTCCTCGCCTGAAAGTTGGGAGCCTCATGCACCTAACACATAGTGTAATTATCAAAACCTTTGAGGATGCCTCTCGACATTTGGAGCTTGAGGCTGATTGACTTGCTGCTATGCAACCAAGTGGTGAAGTACACTTGGCTCAGTCTGGCTCAAATGGAGCTTCAGGAAGCAAGCGCAAGTATTTCAAAGGTAAAGGTAAGGGAAAATCAAATGAGTTTCAAAGGAACCAGAAGACTAAGAAAAACCAACAAGAAACAAATAAGCGTCCTAAGAAGAGAAACATTGCCAAGGTCAAATGTTTCAATTATGGAAATAAGGGCCACTATGCAAAGGACTGCACTGCACTGCACCTAAGAAGGTACAATCTATTAACTCATATGTGAGTGAAATATTTGTTTCTAGTTCAGTTTTGCTGACCGAACAATATCCTTTGTGGGTTGTAGATTCGGGAGCAACAAACCATGTGACGAGGAATCTTGAGGCCTTCGTAGATTACCCAATGGGGCAAGATGGATTTTTTTGGGGAACAACGCACACGTTGTATCACATCCCACTTTTTGGATATGACTGTCCTAGGGCATGGGTAACCATAAGGGCACCAACCACCCGTATAACCCATACCTATTATCAAATCCAATATGGTATCATGTTCAACCATCAATAATTACTTATACTCATTGCCCAAGATCAGAACCTATTTAACAACTATTCGCCTCACATTGCTAATCCAATTAATTAATTCAATATTACCCCAATTAATTAATTCAATATTACCATCATCTTTGTTTAGCAATTAACTTGTATATATTCCTTATCATTAAATTAATATCTATTCTTATAAGTCATTATCATCATTATACAATATTCATTTATAATA
The DNA here is from genome assembly GCA_949750685.1 of Vernicia montana. Lineage (NCBI taxonomy): Eukaryota > Viridiplantae > Streptophyta > Magnoliopsida > Malpighiales > Euphorbiaceae > Vernicia > Vernicia montana. The sequence continues at coordinate 1,291 of CATKHJ010382585.1, read as the reverse complement.
CTACACTTCCTTTATACAAATAAGAATAAATATCTCATATAAACTAATACCCTTGATAAATAAGAGAACATCTAATAATGTCCTTTTAATACATAACCACATAAAATTTAAACGACTTCCAAGGACTACGGAGCAACTAAAGATTTAACATCCAAATTGTTAATATATACACATACTATTAGAGTGTAACCTCTTACGTTTAAGCATTTAACAATAATAAAGTTTACTTTATTACATTGATCTCAATTGAAGAAGAGTACTTGAGTAACCTCTAGCTACATTATTGTCTTCATGTAAAAAAAAAAAAAAAAAATTGGGAGTGGGGTAAGTTTATAACTCAGTTAGTAAAAACTATTCTACCATAAATTACGCGGCTTGGTATTCAACGTTAGTACACAAGAATAATTATTGTCTGACTTATTGATATACATATAAACAATAGGAGCGATGTAAAATAATAAATACATATAAAACTTTTCAAATTCAAATCAAATCAAAATCTCTTGAATTATTAAAATCTTAGCTCAAATAACATATAATATATAATATACTCAAAATAAACTTCATATAACTATGACTTGTAATATTCTTGAAAACTTAATTCGAATAACAAATAACTTATATTATCTTGTTAAAAAAAAACACTTTATTCAAATACAAATAGCTTATAAAATGGTTCAAATATTTCTTTAAATAATAAATAACTTAAAATACAATTCAAATACGAATACAACTAACATTATACTTTTAAAAACTGTTCTTATTAACATTGTAATAATCGCAGCTCTTCTTGCGGAGCATTTATCACATATCTTATAACACTTTTTACAATTTCATTCTTATAACAATACCCATACAAATGACTTAATCAAATTATATACTTAGCAGAAATTATAACCAATTTACTGTGAATAAATTCATAGATCTCATATAATGTAGTATTGAGAGGCTCACAGATTTCATGTTACTTATTAAGGCACAAGGTTAGCTATTCCTTGTGGCTAGGGCATTCAAATACCTCCTAACATGGTTCAAATCACTGTGCACAGAGTTCGGTAATCCCCTCACCGAAAGAAGGGAATTTCTGCTAGCAATCTTGAAAGTCATTTAAAAGAAACTTATAGAACATACAATATAGAATACTACATCAATTCATAAATTCCCACATAGGGGACTACAATAGAAACCATATAAAATATTTTAAAAACTTTTAAATGTTAATAAACATATATATATATACATATAATTTCGATGAACATATTGAAAATAATTTTCAATCAAGTAAAACATT
>CATKHJ010382463.1:0-12745 GCA_949750685.1 Vernicia montana | reverse complement strand
ATTGAAGGTAGGAAGCTCCATCTTTAATTGGTACTCAAAATTGCCTCCAAAACGACCTAAATCAGGTCTGCCATTGTAGTTTCTCATTTGGTTACGCCTCATGTTCGCCTGTTCAGGAGTCTCGATCTCCTCATCACTGCTCTCATCAAGTTCTCTTTGAACATGCCTTTGAATTGTAATTTCTAAATTTAGCGGGAACTGATCTAGATGATTTCTTGGTGGTTGTGGTAGTGGCTCTACCTGATCACGAGGACCATCGTTGATAGGTGCAACAGCCCGTAACTCAACTCGCAATCCTTCAAAAGAGGTTTGCAAGCCTTGGAGAACCCGTAGAGTCTCCCTTTGCAAGTCGATCATAACTTTCATGTCGTTGGAAGATGAATCTTCGGCGTTAGTCATCTCCCTTTTTTTTTTTTTTTTTTTGCACAAAGTGACTCTCGTAGGGGAAATCCTTGCTCTGATACCACTTGATGCGGTGAAACAAAAAGGAAAACTGATTTTAGGTTTGAAACAAATCAAAATTTGCTTGGAAACACGAGTTGAGGTTGAGACAAACTATAACTCTTTAAAGAATACTAAGTTTTGATAACACTCAATAACATAATTTTATTAATGAAGGATTGATCATGAAACTACAACAATTCAGCCTTATATAGACTGCTGGAAAAGAGAATAAAGCCGGTCAGCCCTTTAATCAAGGGAATACAGTTGGTAAGCCCTTTTAATCAAAGGTTGGGCAGCTGTAATTGTTGAAAATTACATATAAAACACACCTAAAATACAACTGTAAATTGATACAACTGAATATAGGACTCTAATAGCTGTAAATATTTGAAAAAATACATGAACACAAACCTAAAACTGTTGTAATTGCAGCTGGTCAAAAAGTTGTAATAGCAGCATATGTTGACTAATAAAATGAAGAAGAAGAATATGGAAATTAGCTCTAAATATTGAAATTGCTGCTTACTATTGTCCTACATCATTTCCCCTGTTCGGCGAAATGTCAACACCACCAATCCAACTGCTCCGCATATGGTAAAACATCTAACCTAGGTAGAGATGGAAGAAAGGCGAAGTAAGGGGCTGTGTTTCAACTGTGATGAGCAGTATGTGGTAGGCCATCAGTGCTAAAGGCTGTTCGCCATGGAAATTTGGGAAAATAATAAACAGCTCGAGGACGGAGGTGACTATGATGAGGTAAATTCTGAACCTGAAATTTCTCTTCATGCTATTACAGGCATATGCGCTCCACAAACTTTGTGAGTTACAGGAATTGTGGAGGGGAAGTGGCTACTTGTGTTAAATGACTCCCGTAGCACCCACAGCTGTGTTGATGAGGCTTTAGTGCAATGGTTTGGGGTTTTTGTGGATCGACGGAATAGCTTGCAAGTAGTTGTGGCTAATGGGGAGTGAGTTCGTAGTTCAGGCATGTGGAAAAAAACCCAATTGCAATTGGGCAATCATAAATTTAGTTGTGACTTGTTTGTATTACCCTTGAGCGGATTTGATGTTCTGTTGGGAGTGAATTGGTTGCGCACTTTGGGGCCAATTACATGGGATTTTTCACTTATGAGGATGACATTTATGAGGGTGGGTCATGTGGTGGAACTAGAAGAACTTAAGGACTATTGCGGTAACTCGATCAATACAAGCCTTGCAAGTTTAAAAGAGGTAGATAGAAATTTAGAATTGCAACAGTTGATTGCTGAATTTAAACCAATATTTTGTCACGCCTTGAACTAGGCATCTCATTACATAGCTCGCTATCGAGCTCTTAACACCCTTCGAGCTACTGAGGCGCGACGGTCCTAGGATATGGGATAGCTTAAGGCCTCCGATTATCACGAAAAACCTACCTCTTATAACTTATTTATCACCCCTTAAAAGAACAATACATAATAGTTGGCTTCGATGAAGAAGTCTCGAAGCTCAATTCCTTCTTTCTATCACCTCATCTATTGGGTCACCTGAAACCACAAATGATGTCGTGAGCTGTTAACTCAGTAAGATATAAAATGCATGGTATAGGGAGAACAAATTAGGGATACAGGTAAGGAGGCAACATAATAAGAAACTGTTTAACAAAGAATCGATCATGCCAAAAAGAACAGGCACCAAAAGACTATCTATCATGACAGAACATTTGTCATACCATAACCATTGGCGGAACATGGGTGGGATGGCACCACAGGCCCCGTGAATCCTCGTAATCCATTAGGGCAGTAACTTCTCCCTTCGTATACTTGGCTGAGTGTACACCTAGGGTAAATGGTCCTCCCTAGGTAGGACACTGATAATCTTACTCTATCAATCGAGTCACCATGCACAGGGCCTAATAGCTTTTCTCCCATTAGCATAGGCGCTTTGTCATGCGTGGCTTGAGTGAATATGGCTTGGTGGGTGTAACATAACAACCATTGGTTGGCCCGATGGCCTCATCATTATTCATCAAGTGGTTAGACAAGAAACATTATTAGGTTTCCTTTCAAAACATTCACATATATGAAGTAAATCAGTAGAAAGAATTCAAACGAGGCAAATTCAACACAAGTCATTAAGTATTATGCATTCTATAACTTACCTCAAAATCTTTAGCTGTGAGATGAAGAATCCTAACATGTTTACCTATCCCAAATTCATATTCAGATGATGGCTGACAATTTTCTCAACGTAAGACTCTAAAATTTAAGGGAGACAAGAAGTCTTTTTTTTTTTTTTGTAAAGAGCAGAAAATGATACTACATCTCTTTATATTACAACAACTATTATCTGTAACTTATTGGCTAACGGAACTAAATAAAATATTATTAAAACCTTTAAAGTGGGAACATACTGATTACTAATTGATTTAAAGATAGATGTGCAAGGCTGACACTATGGCTATAGGTAATCATTACTTATACCTAGGGTTAACTTACTTAAGAAATTTCTTACCGAGTCAGCTATTCGTTCTCGCTATACATTCCGCTTGCCCTTTTGCTACATTACTCATTGGGTATCTCATCTATCGACCTCTAATTCCTACTTCGGCGACTGACTAAGTTCCACCTCGCCTTCCTATTACCTCGTCTTATCGAGTTCCTCGTCTGTTGATTCCTGAGTACTTTGGTAACGAGCCGGGTGTTACATATTTGCTACACCTTCATGATTACCTCCTAAGCTCAACCATGATCATCAAATTGTTCTAGGGTGAAGGGAAAGACGAAACAGGTTTTGGTTTAATGGGATGGCCTTTCTCCGGCAAACGCTTCTTGGGAGGATGTGGATTCCTTGCAGCAGCAGTTTTCTTTACTTGCACTTGAGGACAAGTGCACTTTCGAAGGGGAGAGTGATGTTACAGCTGCGAACACAGCTCAACAATCCCCAAAACCAGTCTTGGTTTACAAGAATCACACATGGACAGAGAAAGACAATTTCCTAAATTGTCAGTCTTTATGATTTGCTAGATATTCTTCCTATTTAGTTATTATAACTGATCCTTAGGATCTTCCTTATTTAGATGTTCTTCCTATTTAGTTATTATAACTGTTCCTTAGGATCTTCCTTATTTAGATTCTTAATAGTATCTTCTAATTATGGCAAGTAGGGTTTAAGGGTTGGGAGCTAGCCTACCCTCTCTTGTAACTATTTAAACATTATTTCATGTGGAATAAAACAAGCAGAAATTTTCCTCAAGGTTGTGAACTCCTAAGTTCAGAGATCATAAGGTTCTCTCTATCGAGCCCTTAATTTTAATTCAACATAGGTAAGAAGGGTAGAAACTCCAGCAAGCATTCTTCACATTCGTTCGATCCAGTGGTGAGTCATAGACCCATAACTCAATCCCAAACGCAGGGCCATAACACTTCTTTTCCTTTCTTTCTCTCTTAACTCAAGAAACCTGACTCAATAATGAATTAGTCATGACTCCATATATGGAAGAGGTGACACCATGGCTCTAACCTCTTTCTTTCTCTTCTTTTTTCCTTTCCTTTATTTCTTTCACAATGCAAGAAATCCAACAAGGTAATGATTAATTCATCACTCCATCTAAGAGGTAAAGATTAGTGAGAGTGAGAGAGAGAGGGGGGAAGGGTGGGTGAAGAGAGAACAAAGGAAGGAAAAAAACTAAAATTCAATATTTATTTCAATTATGAATGAATATTATTTTTTAATTCTAATTTTGATCAATTTCTTTCACTTGCACACAATTGCAATTAACTTTGCAAATTGAAACAGAATTGTCAAAATTTAAAGTTTTGAACGTAATTGCAAAAATATGTAAAATTTTGGAATTTTTAATCGTTATGAATTTTTTCAGTAAAAGCAACAAATACAAATGAATAGGAAGAATGAGAATCAAATGATGCGTGGACATTAGTACAAAATATCTATACTACTGTATTGGGAGATGAGGATGCAAGTTTGGTTATAATTGTATCACTAACCAAAGTTCATGCCTTCATGGCTTGTTTTGTTAAAATTAAAAGGTCTGGCTAACATTGCAAAATGATTAAAAGTCATGGATTTGTTAGTAATTTCGCCTTAAGTCAATTGTTTTTGTTTCATTTTTGGAACTTGAGATTACTGACCTCATAGCAGTCTACCTCATGAAAGTTAATGAAGTTGAGTGGCCAACTTTTATTTAACTTTAGACTTCTTGTAAGCCAAACACAAGTCACTAAACTTACTTTCTAGGAAATGCATTTTTGTGGCCCCAAGTTTGTATCTAGTTATCGGTCTATTAATTTAACATAAAAAAGAAATAAGGGCTTGTTAAGAGAAATCCTACAATCTCTGAGTTTTAGGAATTCAAACATTTGTGAAACTTCTGCCTGCTTCTTTTCCTTTTCTTCACGTTTAAATACAAGCTAGTGAAAGAAAATAAACTGCAACACAATAGCTGCTTACCACACTAAGGAAAACTGCCAACCACAATTAAAGGAAACTAATCCAATATTTATAGGAATGCGTGGGAATCTAGAAGGCTGGAACTGAACAAAAACTGAAATAAAACTGAACACTAAATATCAACTGTCATATTGACCTAGACCAGGTTGTTTGAGCTCCTAACATGCAACTTTTTGAGCTATGACCTAAATGAGGCCTATATGTTATTCAATCAATCAGTTCTCCTACAATGAATTCTTAGGATTCATTATAGCATTGCAAAATGAAATTTGAAGACTACCTATTAGCTGATGTATAGTCATGATTAAGACATACACATTTGCATGTATCATTTGTCAATATATTTTTCTAACAATGTTTTATATAATATCTTGATATATGTCGTTGGCTATTGATATATTTCATTGGTTAATATTTGGCTTATGGCGACTAGCATACTAATATGCATGGTGTATTAGGTTGTAGGTGGAGATGCTGCAGTTAATTGGCTTCTAGGAACAATCTGCGATCTCAAATTGCCAAGACCACTCTCGATTGCTCCAATGCCTTTGGGAAATGAAAATGACCTAACATTTTCATTTGGTTGGGTAGGAATTTCTGATTTATTAAATGATTTAATTGCAAGATCATTATCATTTTGGGATATGGCTGTTGGGTTTTGCTACTGGTTTTATCAAATTAAGTTTCATCGTAAGATTTTATTGTAGACCAAGGCTAGAGGTGCTAGCGTGATAGACATTCCTTGTCTAGCGTGATGAACATCTCTTGTCTTGACTTGCCACTTTAAGAGTTAGAGGTGGGGCTTGAGCAGCAGTGGTAGAACCAATGCTTTTGTATTGGTAATTAAAGCCATGGCCTAATGCAATGGTAATAAACTTGAGCTTGCAACCAGAAGTTGTAGATTTAGGGCTTCTAAATATCCATTTCTTGCATAATATCTAATAGGGTAGGACTGTCTCTAAACTTCCTGTACCAATAATTGCACAGCACTTTAGTGTGGTTGTAGCTGGGACATGTGCTCAAAGGCATGGCTTCCTTCTTGGCAACCCCATTTCAAGGGGATTAGACTTGAGTAATAGCCTTAAGGTGTATCCCCTTTGTGGTTGTTTTATACCCTAGAGAGAAATCTCACATTAATCAAGTAAAATTTGTTGTGGTCTTATACATATATAGGATTCTCTCTTAGTTGGATAAGATTTTTGTCTGCATGCTTGAACATGGTATTGGAGCCTTGTGCAGAGAAAGGACAGGACCATCATAAAAATGAATATTGCTATTTTTATGATGATTGGGAACTAGGTTAACTTACACAGTCTACGTGGACAAGTTTGTAGAAAAATATTTTGGTATCCTCGTGTCTTTACCCTTTTTGAAAGTTGAAAAAGGGATTATATGTCATTCTGGTTCACACTATTGCCTTTTTGCCTTTTTTTTTTAATCTTTGTAAGTTTTAGAAATCTTTTTGGTTGGTGATTACAATTGCTGAAGCAAGTTATACTTAACCCTCTTTTTGCTATCTCATGTGGGACAAGTTATATCATGATTATCGTCCCAAAACAAGGACCATAATGCTGTCTTCACTGGACCATATGTAGAGTTGAACCATCATTATCCAAACCTTTAACAGCCAAGAGTACCAAGATGGAGAAGAAGCCAGCCAATGAACAGACCATAGTAGCGAACCCCGTGATCCCAATTACTATTACATTTTATGGGGTAACTGAAGCAGGTGGGCGAAGTAGCAAACCTATTCCTTAAAAGTGAGACTTCCAAATGCTTTTAATAAGAGTTGCATCAATAAATCTTTTAGATCCTCAACAAGACATCTAGGAACATTTCACAGTAACCTCCTTAGCATTCCCCTATTTACCCTTAACCTTCCCTCATTTTCGTACATCTTCTTCAAATTCTCTCACATCTCAATTGAGAATTTTCATGGTGTATCTTTTACCTCTTGGGCTAACTAGCTTAGGGCCTAACTTCTTTCACAGGGCTTGTGGGCCTGATTGTCTCTGCCCTTATGAGATATATGCTTATGATATCTGCATCATCTTTTGAGTTCCTTTAACTTAGAAAATTACTTTTTGTACTAGCTTACTTGGAAATGGGAAGTGATACTTTTGGTAAAGTCTGTGTCCCCATTAGAGCATTTGAAACCTTATCAACTGGAGCATTCTCTTTCAAAGTAGTAATTCCAACAAGAGGAGGAGAGAAAATTAGTTGGGTTAGTAGTTTTTAAAGGGAGAAGAAATACTCTTCGAGATCTAGAATTACTGTTCTTTGGCTGGGCTAATATTATACACACTGGACTAAAAGAGATGTCACTTTTGACAATTGAACTCCGGGTGTATAAAAGCTTGAGTTCCAAGATAGCATACATACTTTGGTAGCTCATGGAGCATTTCTTTAACTTTGCTGATAAACTTTGAATTGGAAGATTTGTCACCTTTTGTTTTGGAATGGAAGGATAATTTATTTTGAAATAATTTATTAAATGTTTAATCTTGACATAATTATGTTATTATATTAGTATTCTATTAGGATAGTTTCTTTAATTCTTGGTTATGATTAGTGGTCTCAAAATTTTCTCCAATCAATAATTGGTTAAGCAAAGCAATTTATTTACAAGCGGAAGTGGGTGAAACATGTTCGCTAAATTTGCAGGGAAAGAAGAATCCTGGGGCAGATCGTCCTTCTGTTGTGTCTTTTCTGAAGCAAGTGGAGAAAGCAAAGGAAATGAAAATAGACAGGTCGGTTGACATTATCTTTCTTCCTATCTGTTTCATTCTTTATCTATAATGTGTATATTTGTGTAGAATGCATTACTGTATATCAACTAACTTAAAGAATTTTTATGCTGTCTCGTAACCTTTACATGATTCACTCTTATAAATCAATTGTTAGATTCTTGATTTATTCATGTAGATCATGCTCACTAAATTCCAAATCAGTTGAATATGGTAAGTGTTTAAAGACTAGTCAGTTTATTCATAATTATATTTGGGTGGTTATATTATTGAAGTACAAATTATTGGGGCTGAGCTGGATATTTTATCAACTTTTAACTCTACAAAATTATTGTTCTAGTTAATGCTTGAATTTTTTTTTTTTTTTTTTTTTTTTAAATTCTTAGAAATCTTCTTATTAACTACTACTAATGTTCTTCCCTTTGTATACCAACTTACATATATAACCTTTTTTTTTAAACGAAAGAAAATAAATGAATTTTTATTAACGAGTACAATATTTATAATCTAGTTCTTTAATTTATCTCATGCTATCAATTAATGATAAAAAAAATTCTAAAATTCCTAAGAGCATTAATACTGTAAAAATACATAGAAAACAAATAAAAAGGAGTAGTGTTAATGAAAAATTTGGAACTAAATCATTTCCTCTTTCCTCTTTTTTTATTTTTTATTTTATGTTTCTATTTTAAAAAATATTTTTGTTAATTTATTCTTCCATTTACCTTTCACTGCATGCGTTTCAACTATCAGTAGCATTCCAGTTTTGGTCTAGTTGATTCCTCCAGAAAATCTTTTAAGCATTGTGTTCTTTGTTCATGATGATGAGTATCATAATTTTGAGATTGGTAGCCTGCATATGGTAGATGTTGGTCCATTTCTATCAATTTCCATATTGTGTAACCTTTGACAAATTTTGGAGTTGATTCTATGATATAACACAATAAACTGCATATATAGAGATGTGACCAAGACACCACTCTTTCACTTAATTGGAATTGATTATTGCAAATGATTGCTTTACAAACACATCTTACTGGGGATGCTTCCAAGTCCATAATTCATTGCTCCTAAATTGCTGTGTAGGTAGGTCCATTTTCTAATCATATTGTGGCAATGGTTCTCATATTTCTTAATCCCAATTCACATCTCATCATTAATTATAATCTTTATATCTTTTTCTTTGTTCTCAGGCTACATGGTACAAGTAGGGTTTTCTCCAAAGATCTCTTTTCAATATCTCGAAGAAAAAAAAAAAGTCTATTTTTGAGCATACATTTTTGCGATTTCTTTGGATCTTCAATAAATTATATTGGCTGACTAATATATATATATTTTTATATCTTTTCTTTACTTTATTTTCTTTTCTTATTTTGATTTTGATGCTCCCCTTTGAAATGCAGCTGGCATATTCTCATTAGAATGAGGGCTCCCATGGAAGGTTCCTGTGACCCTATTGCACCTCTTCAGCTTCCACGTTGTCTGCATGCATTTCAACGTGTCTCTGAAACAGACGAACTCAACAGGGTAGTTCAATCTCCATTTTCCTCTTAAACACTCCCTAGATCTTGTTTTTGGCCCCTGGTTGGCTAGTAAATCAAGAAACTGCTTCTCATGAACTTGCAAATATCCAACAAAAAACTGTCCTTTTATATCCTGAGAATTGTCTAGCCTTTAAATTGTTAGAATCAAAATGTATCATGTTTGAGTGTATGCCTTGTGTCTTACCAATGTTGATTGCCTCTCATATATTCCAATTATTATCCATTACTGGTTATCAAAAGGCAAGCTTCCTCTGTTGAACCCAGAACTGTCATGGCTGATCCATATGTAGTGATTGTTCAGTAATATTCTTTGTCAATTTTTCAGTAGGCAAGGTGGACATAATTTATTAACTGTTAAGAGCATGATACCTGAATACAAGAGCCAAAATATAGAAACATATGCCAACCACTTAAAAACTTTTGTCTAGCTTGATTTTTCTTCAAGAATGCTTTATTTCCCAATATATGACATTCTATTTGTGTACTTACCAACAATAATTTGCCTGCCTCATAGGAAGGCTACCACACATTTCGTGGAGGATTATGGAACTATTTCAGCATAGGTAAAAGTTCTTTCTAAGACTAGCATTTAACTTTTATCCTTGTAATGGTGATAACTTGTGATGAATGCCTCTTAACTAACAGCAAAATATGTTTTGAGTTGTACGATTACCTTTTTTTCCCTAAACTAAATATACTCTTTTTCTTAATAATTTTTGTTCTTTCTGTATCTAAGAAAACAACTAATATACAAAAATTGTAAATTTTCTATTTGTTCTAATATATAAATTCTGGTGTGAGAATTATTTTACAATTTTATTAACGAGTCTTCTGATTCTTTTGACTTTGTTGCCAAATTTAATGACGGAATAAGGAATTACAGTTTAGCTGTCTCATTCTTCATTGATCAAATGTTCTATCTTGGAGAATAATGTGGATTTTTAATCTTTTGATGCTTAGTTTAACCTCATTATCACATGGAACATTACAACTGCTTCCATTTGTTGTCTACAGGAATCCATGCTCAAGTATCCTATGCATTTAACCAACTTGAAGAATTGAAAAAATTAGCTTACCAGGTACAATAGTGCATTATGGATTATATTTGATGGTACATATGGATACAATCTAGCTACACGTTTTCTTTGTTAGTGAGGCACATTGACTTATGTTACTTGCATAGATATATAAATCAAATTATTTTAGTTATATTGTGTTGAAGCATTGGATTAAAATATAAAATTTTGATTTTGATTACCATACTCCATTCAGTTGTTATATGGAGACAAGTCTTGTTTCCTAACCTTTTCAATATGCATAGTTATCATTAGATTGCTTGGTGAAGTGTGTAAAGGTATTTCACTTCCTATAAGGTGAGGCATAGATCTTAAGAAATCTATTGTCAGTATGTTTTGTTTGTTCACTAGGGTGTGCAAAGAAAACCAACAACAAATCAACAAATTTGTTGACCAAAAACCAAGAAAACTGATATGGAAAAGTGGTTAACTGAACTACTATATCCGTTTTCAGTTTGATTTTCTGTACTGTTATTTTATTTTATTTCTTTTAATTTGGTTTTGTTTCGATTTTCAATATTAGAAATCGTGGTTAATCCAGTGTAGTTCGCTTTTAAACCAGCAAGGCAAGGCGTCTTTGATTAGGCGCTCGCTTATTGCTTTTAGGCGAGCACCTTGTGAGAGGCGAGAGGCGCATCAGGCGTGCGCCTGTCTAAAACAAATTCCTAAAGTTATTTAGTTTGCTTAAAACACTGATATTCTGATTTTAATAAATCTTTAGACTTTCTAGCATACATGCTTTAGGGTTTCTTAGCACTTTTAGACTTCTTTCTTAAGTTAAAGACTCAAAAAACTAGACCAGGTTATTTAGTTTGCTTAAAACACTACTTTCTAGCATACATGTTTTAGGGGAACTAGACCAGTTAGATGTCTATTCAAACAGAACTTTTTGCATCATCAGTTGTTCCTGCTTTTCTAAATAGGTAGTTTTTACATTTTCTTCAAAACATATTCTATCAATACGATTTTCTTCTCTTCTAATATTTATATCTCTCTCCTCCATGTCCATCTCTAGAATATCTCTATATTTACAGAATTCATGTAATTCTCTCCCCCTAATTTTCCTTGCTATTTTTGGTCTTTCTTCCTAGTTGAAAGAATAAAAATGGTTAGTAAAATTTTGTTTTATCCTAAATATATATAATATGCCTAGATATCGACTATATTAATGTTTAATTATATTATTGGATTGTTTTAAAAATTTGCGCCTTGGTTCGCTCAGGCGAGCGCCTTGCGCCTTAGGCGATAAAAGTTTCCATCGCCTTGGGTGCGCCTTTCGCTTTTGACTACCTTGGGTTAATCAAGCCGAACCGAATATGCATATAATATTCTGTTCTGTTTGGTTAACCACTCACAATAGTATATTTTTATATTTTGTTTATGTTGTAATATGTATAAAATATTATAAATATAAAATATTTCATATTTTATATAGTAACTCCATCCTACTTTTATCTCCCTATTTTCTTTTATTGAAAATCTTATTGTTTTAACAACTTATTATTATTGGCATTAAATAGTACTTTAATACTAGTTTTAATATAAACTAATTATTATATTGTTGATTGTGTTACCTTCAATTTTCTTAGTTTTCTTATTTTTTATGAAATTATACTAATTGGTAATGTGACAATTATTATATTTGGTTGAATAATATCATAAAAATTATAGTGTTTTTTGTTTTACTTGTTTGAGTTTTATGACTTCTTTGTAAAAAAAAAAAAAATTAAAGAAAAAAAATGAAAACTAAATGTAATCAAATGGGTCAACCCGCTTAACTGGTTTTGTTTCAGTTAGAAAAATTGCTGAACTGATAGAATTAGTTTGGTTTGAAAATAGTTGCATGGTTCGGTTAATTGAATTATGCATACCGTACCAATCATCCATAGTAGGCACAAAGATAATGGGGTTAATTTTACCCATCGTTCTTGAACTATTGACTAATGCACATTATCGTCCTCTAACTCAAATTTGTTACTTAAAAATCATCGAACTTATTCTAACAGTCACTTAAAAGCACTTCCATCCAACTTTTGTCAAAATCATTAAGGCAAACTTACGTGGACTGCCAACTCATCATTTTCAAAGTCTGCAGGCACCACATAAGCCCACCCAGCCTCCCCATTCTCTCTCCATCACCACCACCGCTTTCTTCTTTTTCTTCCATTATTGGGGTCACTCTTCTAGCTGTCAAAACCCAATCTAATCTACACACCCAATTTAACCAAAATTCAAGGGTAAGTTTCACCTGTGGTCCTTGAACTATTGACCAACGCACATTATGGTACTCCAACTAAAAAACGTTGCTTAAAAATCATTGAACTTTGATGTAGGACAACAATAGTTCACATTACAAGTCCAATTAAGTTGCTATTACAGCTGCCTGACCAGCTGTAATTCAGTTGTGTGTTAGGTGTGTTTTGCATATTTTTTCTACATTTTCCAGCAGTTGTTCAACCTGTCAAAAAGGGCTGCCCAGCTGTGT
>CATKHJ010382435.1:0-13374 GCA_949750685.1 Vernicia montana | reverse complement strand
AACTTTACTATGTGAAATTCAAGTCTTTAAGTCCATATCTCAATTCCAATCAATATAATACTCTATTATACATGATTCAACATTTGCAAATCATTCATATCATCCATTAAAAGTTAGTACATGAATGTTCGGGGCATTACACAAACTTTTCCGAGCAAGGGGAGGGGCGTTTGGGCGAGGCCTCATAGAGGGACACTGTATCTCATTCATTAGTAGTTGAGATTTGTTACTGCTTACATACTTACGCTATTAATGTATAGGTATATGGCATGTGATGGTTCTAACTAATTATGTATGGAGACAAGTGATCATTAACCTAGAAAGTCACACACCCAATAGTAATTACTATCAAGTGTAAAAGGTTTACCATAATAAATAATTAAAGAGTTTAATTAATTGATTAGTGGTAAAAGGATTGAACTTGTAATTAAATTTATAAGAATCCTAGCATGTCCTAAAATTTAAATCCGCAAAGATTTCTTTATCAATTAAATTCTCATTTATATATGATATAAATTGAGAAGGATTAAATTGATTAAGTTTATGGATAAATGAATGGAATTAATTTTGAGCTTAATAAATAACACTAAATAGCTAAAGCTCATATGTGATATGGAGATAGCTTATTTAGGGGTTAAATGATTTTGCTAACAATAAAGCCCATATTATGAATTTAGAGGTTAGAGATTCTCAACAACACAAAGCTAATATGATGAGTTTAGGGGTTAGAGAATATCAATAACTCTAAAGGCTATGTATTGGGTTTAGGGGTTAGGAATCTTGAAATAACCATAAGGCCCATTTGATGTGTTTTAGAGGTTAGAGAAAATCTATAACCATATAGCCCATATGATGAGTTTTAGGAGTTAGAGATTTTCTACCTAACTCAAAATGGTAATTTCCACTTATAGGCTCAAGTGAAATATTCATTAAACTAAAAGGGTAAAATGGACATTTCATTTTTAGCTTAAAGTCAACAATAGCAACTCAATTTGGAATTATTTCCTAATAGCTAAACAAATGGTTGGATGGCTATATAAGGAATAAGATGACAGTGTTGCTATAATTAATAAGTTAACCTATATTCATCTTCTTCAAGAGCTATCTTAGAGATTAAAAGTTGAGAGAAAAGAAAAGGAAGAAGTGTTCTTCATATTTCTTGTTCTTCATTTCTAATCATTTGTTCTTTGTGAAAGAAAAAAAGTTTCTTGAAAAGAAAAGTTCTATCCATAGCAACTTAAAGAAATCCAAATACCAAAGGTTTGTCAAGGAAGGTCTTGATTTCATTTGGACTACTAAAGAGAGGAAATCAAGAACAACCAAGAAAACCAAAGGTAGCTTGAAAGTGAAAGCTTGGTGTGGAAATTCTAGAGGCTTAACATTTGGGGAGCTTAAAGAAAAGTAAAGATTCAAAGTTCTTAGCTTCAAGAGATAATAAGATTACCACTTGTTCTTTCTTTTCTTACATATGTATTTTACACATTAATTAAAGTTGATGCATGAATGTCTATTGGACCTAAAGATGGGTGTTGTGAAATTTAAATTGTTTGAAATTTCAACCACCAACTAGCTTCCGCTTAATTTGCGCCCAATATTCCTTCAAAGTCAAAACACTTCCAAAAGTCATGTCCAGAAGTAGACTCCAAACAGATAAGTCACATACAAAACCAACCCACAATCTTTACTTTTGAAAAGGCCAAACCGAGCCTTCCCACCAAATCTTCTCCAAGGCCAAACCTGGCTAAGCCTTCCAAGATAACCTCCAAAGGAAAAACCTAACATAGCCTTCCAGGATAACCTTCTCAGCCATACCTAATCGAGTCTTCCAAGTATGATCCCCTCCAAGGCAAAACCTGACACAGCCTTCCAAGATAACCTTCCAAGCCACACCCGACTAAGCCTTTCAAGCATAACATCCTCCAAGGCCAAAACTTGACCTTGCCTTTACTTTCTCCTCGGGCCAAACAACCGAGCCAACTTCATTCCAAAATGGGGGTACTCTCATCTGCAAAGATCATCACTTTCATACCAAATTGACCATTCAAAGGTTCAAGGTATCCAATTTATAATTTCTGCATAGTCAGATGCATTTCACACTAAACAGGTCGCTAATCAGAGCTCTTGAAAAAGGAACATCCTCCAACCAGAAAGGACCATTAACCTCTACCAGAGAGGACCTTCACTTTCTCCTTGTCTTACCAGAAAGGACCAACACCTCTTCCTACTAAAAAGGAACATCATCCTATCAGAAAGGATAATTACCTTTTCCTACCAGAAAGAACAATCACTCTCTTCCCACCAGAAAGGAACCTCATCCTATCACAGAGGATAATCACCTCTTCCTACCAAAAAGGGCCTATCCATCTATCCTACCAACTAGGATCATTTTCAGATATTCAAAATTGCCTACCGGACAGATCAATTTTGATGAAACCCAGACCATCTTCATCACTTCACAAAGATACTGAGGGGCATTTCCTTTACCCAAACCAATCAATTTAAAAACTTCATAAACAGACCTATCCTAAGATAGCCTTAGGATAAATACCTTAAATCTAAATATGGTTTCTCTTTCAAAACCAGACCCATCCTAAGATAGCCTCAGGATCAATACCTTAAATCTGACTTAGGTTTCCAAAATCAGACCCATCCTAAGATAGCCTTAGGATCAATACCTTAAATCTGAATAAGGTTTTCTCTTTCAAAAGCAGACCCATCCCAAGATAGCCTTAGGATCAATACCTTGAAATCTGACATAAGGTTTCTCTTCCAAAATCAAACCTATCCTAAGATAGCCTTAGGATCTTTTTTCCAAACACACCGAGATTTTAGCTATTATTTTCCCAAACAAACAGGGAATATAGATTTTTCCAAATATGTCTAAACACCAACCTAGAAATCACTTTGGTTCCTTACTCCATCCCTATTCCCCAGGTTCACTATCATCAGAATCGCCTTTTGAAACAAAGCCAATTCTGATGAGGAGGTAGTAGTGAACCCTTAAAATTGCACCCCCATACGATCGATTTTTAATTAAGAATCCATAGAATCAAACCGGACCCAAATCGAATAAAAAATGGGCTAAAAGGAACCAAAATAGTGTAAAACTGAATCAAACCATGCGAACCAGACCAAGCCATGCCATGGAACTGCCTGGGCGGCACGCAAAATGTGTTGCATAGCATGCAGCATGCAAACCATGCCACGCAGCACCGCCGCTGATGCCGCCTGACTCCTCCCTACCTCCTCTACAAATAACCCACTAGTTCCTTCAGAAAAAGAGAGAAAAAATGGGAGGGAATCCGAAATTAGTCTGATTTATAACTGTAATTTTATCGATTTCGATATACTGAAATAACTTTTCCATATCTAAATCCTTCCACCTACAAAAATTATTTAAATTTAAAATTGTTATTATTTGTTCAAGTTCCTAATTCGAAGTGGAGCTCAGAATCCAGAGCCAAGCTCGCCCCATTCTTTAAAAAGCTAAGAAAAGTAAAGGTATAATTCTTTTCTCTTGCATCTTTTAAATTCTAAACTTAGAATTAGAATTTATCCTTTTATCACA
The DNA here is from genome assembly GCA_949750685.1 of Vernicia montana. Classification (NCBI taxonomy): domain Eukaryota; kingdom Viridiplantae; phylum Streptophyta; class Magnoliopsida; order Malpighiales; family Euphorbiaceae; genus Vernicia; species Vernicia montana. The sequence goes on along the minus strand of CATKHJ010382435.1, from coordinate 9,806 downwards.
CCTTTATTTAGGTCTAAATTCGAAAATATCTAAATTTATTAATTTAAAATCTGAATTAAATTAATAAACCAAATCAAACCTCTTTTGAGTAAAACCCCTCCTTCGCAAGAAAGAAGAACTGTGTGGGGTTTGATTCCCATTCAAAGGGATATGCAGGCATGCTAACCTTTAAAGCATCAACTCCAAAATATTTTAAATAATATTTTTCCCTTTTTATTTATCTTTCTTTTATTGCTTTATATTTCTTTTATTAAATTAATTGAGAAATATGTGCTTTTCCTAGTACCCAATAGGGCTAGAGAAAAGATCATCTCTTTCTTATTCATTGTTAATTTAAATAGATTTTATTGCTATTTATTTCTCTATAACTGCCATCCATATAATATTTGCATCACTTATAATTGTTTCATTCATCATTTTTATTCTTGTTCATTCATGCATGAAAATCATCTTTACATAAAAAGTTATTTTACACTTTCAGCCAAACTAAAGAAATTTAATGTTAATTACCAAAACCTGATTCCCGAGCCCTCTTTAGTCACTCGCAAATTAGTACTTTTCCATTGGAAAAATTAAATAATTTGGAGTCATGTTCATTTGGATTTTCCTTTAATTTTCCCAAATAAAAATAAATAAATTAAAGTGGCGACTCCCTTCACAGTGCCAAAATACAAAATTCAATTTCCAAGACTCACAGCAGGTTCCAATGCGTGGAGTTTCTCCCGAAGAGCATTTCGATTCCCTTAGCGGATCAGACCGGTGCTAGGGCGAGGCCTCACAGTGGGTTGATTAATTGATTAAGTAATTTAATTAATTACCAAATTGTTAATTATATCATATTCTAATTAACAAACAAAGACATCGATTTAAGTTGATTACCAAGTTAATTAAATCATGCTCTAATTAACATACAATTTCTAAAGTGATTAACTAAAAAGAAAGGGATTGAAAGAGAATGGTATCATACAAAGAATCCTTAAGGGAAATAACACTAAGGCGAATAAAGCATTATAAAAAATAAAAAATAAAAAGAATATAAAATCAAAGGAAGCAAAATAAAAACAAGATGATAAATAAATAAAGAAAATAAATACCATAGGATGGAGGAGACTTGTCTCGGTTGGCGGCGGACTAGCCTTGGACGGCGAGCGGCGGCTTGCTTCAGACTGTGAGAAGCTTGCCTCAGACAGTAAAAAACTTTTGACTTTATGGGTTGGCTCAGGAAGTTGCAACCCAATCTCGCTTGGCAAAGCAAGGAGCAATAACAAAGCAAGAAAAAGAAACTTTAAAACCAAAATGCTCATTCCATTCTAACCAAACTTAAAAATTATTTGCTTTGAGATCAAATGGTTGATCAAGTAAATTTTATGATGCTAAATGAGCTGGGGGGTCTCCTTTATATAGGGATAGAGTTGGAGGCAAAAACCATGAAGTTTCAATGTGGGATTTGATGTTCTGACGCTCAAAACCGCACACGGGACTTTTTGGACCGCACAGGAAGGATGGTGACCGCACAACCTAAGTGATGACTATATAGGGCCACTTTTAGACCCACACAGATCTTGTGCGGTCACTAAAGTGGCCTGTACGGTCACTTGTTGCCTTCGATGCCCGATTTCGCTGATTTTCGCCGTTTTGACCCATTTCAACTCTGTTTTTTGCAATTCCAATTACATTGTGCTCCGTATTCAATCCCAAATAATCTAAGGATGATTTAAAGGCTTGAGGGACAGGTCCTAGGTCCCGAGGCTCGGATCCCAATTTTTAGGATTTTGGTAATCTTTGGTGATTTTGGCTTCTTAAGGTCTGCTTATCGAGCCTATGTGCCTATAAGGTTTGGTTGTATGCCAGAAGGTGTAAAATTAAGGGTTCACAGTTGCCCCCTCATTAGAATTGTCTCAGTATTTTGGACATGTTTGGGCAAAATGATGAAGGAAAATGGTAAAGGAACCAAAGGGATGTCTAAATCAGGATTTGGACATGTTTGGGTGACAAAAATGATTTAATCTGAGGAAGATGATAAAAGGAACCACAGGGATGTTTTAGTGATTATTTCTAAACATTTATGGGTGATAGTTGACTGATAAATGAAATTCAAAAAATGAACCAGAGAGAAATCTAAGTCAGTTGCTAGATATTTTAGGGTGAAAGATGGGATTGATTTGGATAAAAGGTGAGGAAATGAACTAGAGGGATGTCTAGGTTAAACATATCTGGGTGAAGGATTTGTTTGACTTAAAGTTAAATGAGGATGGAAAAGGGAACCAAATTAACTCATAATTCGAGAAATCAAACGTTTCTGGGTGGAGGATGACAAGGAAATGGAAAAAAAAAAAAAAAGCATAGGGATGTCTAGGTGATCGTTGCTAGACATTTATAGGTGGATTGGTTGGTAAAAGAATCTTGCTCCTAGTATCATTGGGAGATTTGGGATGAAAGTGAAGTGATATTTCTAGTCTGCTTGGGTAAAAGATCCTAAGGCTATCCTAGGATGAGTTTGATTTTAAAGTTAACATTGATTTATTTGGGTGAAGGACCCTATGACTGCTTGATTCTGGAATTCAGAATGATGATCCATCTTAATTAATGGAATTCAGATTGATGATCCGTCTTGATTTATGGAATTTGGATTGATGATCCGTCTTGATTCGGGAGCTCTGATTAGTGATCTGTTTAGTGTGAAATGCATATGAAATGGCAAAGATTTTTATGAATTGGATACCTTGAACCTATGATGGGTCATCTTGGTATGAAAGTGTTGATCTTTTGGGAGGAAGGTGCCCCTATTTTGGACGGATGAAGAAGAAGTGGCTTGGTTGTTTGGCCTTAAGAGGAAGTCAATGCTAGGTCAGGTTTTGGCCTTAGAAGAGGTCATTCTTGGAAGGCTAGGTCAGGTGTGGCTTAGTGTGAAGCCTCGCCCGAATGCCCCTCCCCTCGCTCGGGAAAAATGATTGCCTTAAGGAAAGGCTAAGCAATTTTTAAGGGAGGTTAGGTACGAGTTTTGGTGCTCACGATTAGAAGCGGCTATCGCCTCGAAAAATTGATTTGATTTTTGAAAAGGTTTGGGAGTCGCCACCCTAATTTATTTAAAATAGGAAAATTAAGGAAAAACCCAATTTGACTCCAATTTATTAATCTTTGATTAATTTACCAAGGATAAAATCACTAATTTTCGAACCAAGTTGTGTTCGGGGATTAGGTTTTTAGTTTTAAATAATCTCAATTTGGCTCTTAAATTTAATTTGGCTTGAAAAATGATTTCATGGATGATAGATATTGATGACAATTCATAATGCATGAGCATGGCATAAATATGAGACAGATGGAAAAAATAAAAAGTAGATATTTAAACATCCACAAGTAAAAGAGAGTATTTCCTCTAACCCTTATGGGTATTAGGGAAATCACAAAATTGCTCCTTTACTCCAAAATAATAACTAATAACATTAATTAAAATTTACATTTACAATGGATTTGACATTTAAAAATAAAAGGGAAAGGGGATTGATTGGGATTTGGATTTGAGGCTTGGATTCAGATTCCAAGCGTGCCTACATACCCCACTGAATGGGGATCAAAACCTACGTAGTTCATTCCACTATAAGGTGGAAGGGGGGTTTAAAAATCTGTCAGATTTGATTAGTTTGGTTTGATTTGGGATTTGAGTGAGGGTAAGAGATTATACCTTCTTTATGGGTTTGAGTGGTTTTACCGAAGCAGAGTTCCGTTTTGGAAAATAGGATTGATTTTGAAAAAGGAGATTTGATTACTTGATTACTCAATTAATTAAAAGGATTAATTAAACAAATTTAGTGAAAAACTAATTGAAAAGAATTAATTAATTAATTAAAATTGATTTTTAATTAATTAACTAATTGAGAGTGGGTGGAGATTAATTTAAAAAAAAATTAATTAGTTAATTAAAATTAATTTTTAATTAACTAACTAATTAGAGTGAGTGAAAACTAATTAAAGAGACAGATAGAGAGAGAGGAAGCAAATGGATAGCAATCACAAGAGCTTAAGGTGTGTGTTGAAATGAAATGGAGGGGGGTATTTATAAGTGAAGTAAAGGTGGGGGTAGTTTAGGAAGAGAAAATGTGAAAAGACCAAAAGGATGGGACAAAAAAGGGCTAAAAGGAAGGGTAAAAACATAATTTTCAGGGCAGAAAAAGGGCAAAAGGGTAATTTTGAGTTGCAGGTACGACAAGCTTTTCGAGGCACCGGTGGCAAAATTTTGCTCCCCGGGAAGCTTGGCGGTGCCACCGGAGGGCCTGGCCGGCGGCGCGCTGCAATGTCGCACTGGCTGAGTCTGCTCTAGGTTTTCGGGACATCCGGGTCAGTTTTCGAATCTTTCGAGTCAGTTTTAGGGATATTCTAAAGTATGAAAAATTATCGGTCAATATCAATGGATCCGAAATTAAATATCGGATAGATTGGCAGTCAGTTTCGGGAGAGATCAGATCAGTTTTTGAAAAATGTTGTTTGGTACAGATGGTCTAGTCAGGATCGAAAAAGTGTCCGTTTGGATAGAAAAAATATTATGATTAGTTCTGTGAGTTCAGAAATAATTTTGGAGGTGCTAAAATGAGGGTTCACAGCTGCCCCCTCATCGAAACTGTCTATTTGTTAGACAGTTTTGATGAGCGTGAAGCCGGAAATTTGATGGTTCTGGTTTTGGAAAATGATTTCTGGTACATTGAAGTCATTCTGAAAATTTTTAGAGTCTGATTTGGTAGATTTTGGGAGACAGGTGAATTTGTCAAGTTCATTAATTTTTGGTCTTTTTAGCATAAGGAATGCATTCTTGGTCTGAAGGTAGGCAAATTTGGTGCCTACGGGTAGAGAAAATTCATACGAACATGTAAGGACTCTCATATCTAAATTATGAGTTAAAATGCCCCTGAAAATGCATTTTACTCGGTGAACAATTATGTGATACGTTTTTCCGTATAAGGAACTCTATAAATAGAGCTCCTTGCATCCCATTTCATTTGCAATTCCATTCCTTCATTTGCTTTCTTTAGCTCACAATTGTGAGCTTTCTCAACTTTTTTCATTTCATCATTTTTTTTTTCGAAAATTCAAAACTTTTTTTTTTAATGATAACAATTGATGACTTGTCCTTACGAGTCTTCTCTGTTATGCTTTTTAGATTCGGTATTCTACAAAGATGGCTTCTTCATCTGGACATAGAGTTATCCCTTCTTGCCGTACCACAGCTTCTTTGAGTGGAGGCTTACGTGGGGGTCTATATGAGGCGCCTAGGGACAATCTGGATGCTTCTCTGCTTCTACAGGACTCCCATGATCACATTTCTTTCTACGGATGTATGAAGGTCAATATTTTCACTCTCACTTTACCTGGGTTAATTATGCATGCTATTTATTTTTCACATACACCCACTGGCTCATTGCAGACCCAGTCTGTTAAAAATAAGGGCGGGCGGCGCCACTTAGAGCTAGTAGTGAAATGTGTCTTCCCGGGGAGCGATGTCAGGAGGTTGCTGGAACCCACAAGCTTTGTGGACTTCGTTAGTGTGAGAATATCTGATCACACTAATATAGATCTTATCAAGGCTCTAGCAGAGAGATGGTGGGATACCACCAACACTTTTCATATGGGTTGTAGAGAGATGACCTGTACCCCACTGGATTTGGCTGTGGCTTTCGAGATTCGGTTTGGTTCTCGGCATCTGGACATGTATGATGATTGGAGGACCACGCACTCTCCTAGCCAGACGCAGTAGTTGCTTGGCTTTGATCCTCCCTGAGAAGGCATTCATATGATGCGTATCTACTTGTACCGCATGTTGGAGGGAATGATGGCTAATGAGGGTTTTGCTACCAGTGAGATGTTAGCTCTGCTGTGTTTGCTGGTCATCATGGGCTGCACCTTTGCCCATAATATGAAGGATCAGGTGGATTTGAACATCCTTGCTAGCTTGGTCAATATGGATGCATAGGCTCAGTATGACTGGGGAGGTGCCATTCTAAGTACCATGTATTGGGAGATGGTCGACTTGTCCCGAGGGTGCATTCGGTCCATTGGCGAGACGGCTGTCATTTGGGAGGTAGGTATCAATTGAAACTTGGTTGTATTTCCTTATTCCACCTTTGAGATTTCTGACAACTTTGTATTGTAGGTTTGGGCCTACAAGTACTTCCCCTTTCTAGCTCCTCGGTTGCTTGATCAGCGCAACGAGGTTTTTCTAGCAAGGGCACGATGGGCGGAGTCGAACTGGAGTGTCGACAAGGTTTACATTAAATTTCTGACAATACGGCCCTTTTTCGATCACCTATCTGAGTCGAGGGTATCCTCTTGTTCTTTTTACTTCCCTTTTATCATGACACACACATATATATATGACTGCACTATTTGTTTCATGGTAGATTGCAAAACCCTTCAGAGAGAGGATGACGCATGCCCCTGGCAACGTGGGCTTCTCAGAACACCTTTCCTGCAGTCGAGTACTATTGCAGTCTCTTTATTTTCACCTATTCTATCTAGGCGAAAGGATCACTTTCCAGACTTTAGGATCTTGGCTCGTTCCTAGCCCCCTACCCATTGATATGAGGTTTGGATTGGATATCGCAATCTCTCCCGAGATGTTTAGAGGTGATCTGGCATACCATTTCCAAGAACAACAGCCCGAGCTGAGTTACCGTGACTATTACAATACATTCCTAATGCATCGGATCACACCACGAGAGGGGTCTTCCCTTACCTCTGCCGCCCCAAGAATGCCTGTCCCCCCAGCGGCTCTTGAGGTTTCCACTGATAGCACTTCTGGGGAGCCTATTCCTGTTCCAGATCAAGGGGGCGACAATCTTGGGCATGCCCCGAGTGCGACTCTTTTAGACCCAGAATTTTGCATATCAGAGGACATCTTTTACTATCTCCCTGACAACTCTATGAGGTTATGGCTATTCCCTACTGTTGTTCACCCAGGCATGCGGCCCATTCCTGATGATGTTGAGGTATGTTCTCTACTCACCCATCCTTCGAAAAAGATCCTTAGGTGGGATTTTCCTTGCATTCTATTATGTTTTGAGAAAGGATCCCAAACATCCGATGTTTGCCTCTCTTATGTGCAGATACCCAGGGAGTTTACCCAGAGCACTTATCTCATTACCCGCAGGATGAAGAATGTCATCTCCGGCATGATCACCCGTACTCATATGTTAGAGTCGCAAGAGCCGAGTGATGAGGCTGCCCCTCGGAGGCGACAAAAGGGGAGGCGATGATTGCCGCTCACTGATGCAGATGTTGACTTCAAGTTGCTGTTTTCATTCTTGTTTCTCTATTTTACTCCCTGGATGGGAGATTGTACTTATTTGGATGACTATATCTTTGATGTCCCTAGTGGGCGGTAGTACTGTTTGGATGACTATATCCGTATACCCCTTGGCGGGCAGCAGCATATAACTTTGTCTATTATCAACTTCTTTCTTTCTTTTCCTACTCCCCTGGTGGGAGATAGTACTCTTATGGATGACTATTCTGCTATGATTATGCATGGATATATGCACTTTTATTTCATGTTATGTGTTTTAATGATGCCGATGATGCATGCTCGTGTATGCATGGTTTATTATACAACTTTTTCAATGTTTTGCTTTATCGTGCATGTTTATGCATCGTGAATGCATGTACTGCAAAATCATATGTCATGTATGCAATTTTGAGCAAAGGATGCATGACTTAAGACGTGACTTTCGCTCAATTGCGGCTCCGATTCATTGCTTTTGCTTGTCCATAGTCTCTCTCTTTTTTTGAGTTTTTCTGTCCCAATGAGAGAAGAAAACGGATTAAAATTGTTTTACAGGGTCCTTAAATAGGTTGTAGGACTTTAAAAGGTGGTGAAAATTGGAGGGGGCCTCAAAAGAGGGGTAGCTACCGGACTGGTCGGCGGCTCCGCCGGATGGTTTGGCGACAGCCGTAGGATGGCTTAGTGGCAGAGCCGTTTCTCTGGTCCTTTTTGTACTTTCTAATGTTGGCACTTCTTGGGTCTATAAATTGGCACCCATTCCGAGGTAGATCTTACTTTTTCTTATTTTTTAGCCAAAACTCTGCCCGTTTCTCAAATTTTCTACCAGTTTTCATTCTCCTAGTATTTTTCCACTTATTTTCTTTCGACTTTCACATTTATAGAGCCATATTTTAGTCACAGTATGCATGTATGGACTAAGAGACTCGAGAAGGTAGAGAGAATCAATTTAGGTAGATACGGCATTGCAGCGATGGTGACATTGCGAGGAGTTCGGGTTGACTGGGATTTTCTGAGAGCCTGTTTTAGGTTCTGGGATCTGGTGGACCATGTTTTTCGCTTTGGTAAGGCCATAGAGGAGCTTTACCCCACATTTGAGGAGTTCAGCGCCAAACTTGGCTGTGATCCCGAGGCAGTCCTGGTGGTGCCGAAGAAGACAGTGACTGCAGTGAGGAGGCAGGGGGACACTACAGTCGTGGTGCAGAGGAGGGTTACTGTTGCTAGAGCGAAGAGGAGGACTGTTGTTTCTCGTGTTTCTAGGAGAATTCCTGTTGCAGCAGCGAGCAATGGTTCCCGGGCTGCTACTGCACAGAGGGAGATTTCAGGGAGCAATTTTGGAGCTGCTGGGACTCAGATCAAGCTTTTTGGGATGACCGTGGGGGTCAGCTCAGGTTCTGCCAGTGCTCCACCTACTACAGCTGAGGGGGCTACTAAGACCCTGAGTACACACGTGACTCTGGAGGAGATTCATGAGATTGTGAGGGGTTCAGACTCGGATGACAACACACGAGATGTACATCCTAGGAGGAGGAGGAGGAGGATAGTCTAGACTTAGACACGATACTGATGCATGTTTTGATTTAGTGGCTGTTTAGGACCTTTGCTGCAGGTCTTCTATTTTTGTTCATGCCTGCGAGCTGATATGACTACACATTACAGGATAAGTTATAGGTGACATAGGAAAAGCTATCCTTTTTGTGATGATGGATTGTATCTTGTAAAATTTGATCATCAATGTATGAGACATCTTTTATTTTGCTCTGATTTTTGCCTAAGCCGCCCTTGCGGGTTTTTGACTTAGCGAGCACTTTTCAACACATTTTCTTTTATTAGCTCTAATTTTTACACGAGCCGCCTTTTCAGATTTTAGCTTGTCGAGCTTGCTCTAATTTCTGCCTAAACTGCCTTTTCAGGTTTTCAGTTTAGCAAGCATTTTCTTTTATTTATTTATTATTATTATTAATTTTTTTTTGGCAAAAGAACCAAATGAATGATGCATTTAGGCACAGAGGAAATGAGAATGAGATGCTTTGTCACGTAAAATAAAAATGCATTATACTATAATTTGAACCGCACCCTAGTCGGGCTGCCTACGTATCCCTTACATCATTTTTCTGTCATTTTCTTTCAGGGAGAATCAGGTCCACGTAGTTCTTATTTTAGATGCAACAAAATTAAATATAGATATGAATTTCAAACAAAGTATCTCTTCAGCTGATCCAGGTTGCAAGGGTGGGAGAACTCATTTCGTCCACGTCCATGAGGATAGCGCCTCCGCCGAATAAGATCTTCTTGAGTATGTATGGTCCAGCCCAATTTGGTCTGAACTTTCCTCTTGGATCATATACAGGAGCTCGGATTTCCTTCAGGACCAAGTTTCCCTCTTGCAAACCCTTGTCTATCACCTTCTTGTTGAAGTGTCTGGCAAGTTTCTGCTGATAACCCTGAATCCTATACATTGCATCCATTCTTTTCTCATCGATGGCATTTAACTGGTCATGATAGCCTCTAATCCACTCGGCTTCGCTTAGATGGA
>CATKHJ010382427.1:0-14139 GCA_949750685.1 Vernicia montana | reverse complement strand
GTATTCGAATTAGAATAGTACTTAGACATAGAATGTTAAGTCTTAAATTGTAATACTCAAAATTGTCTTAGAAGTGTATGAATTGTAAGTAATGATCATGTAACGAAGTGGATTAAACGAATAAAACAAGGAGTAATTTTTTTCCTAAGTTTCATTTTTTTACTATATATATATATATATATATAATTTGGCCCACATAAATATTCGTATAGACGAGTATGATCATTTAAGAGATTAGATTCCGGCATATAAGGTTTTACAAGATAATCGGTGGCCTTAAGCCTACCTATATCTTAAAACTGTCGCGCCTCAGTCAATCGAAGAAAATATAAGCTCGCTGATGAGCTAGTTTAAAAGAGTACCGAGGACGGGCGTGACATAGATACACAAAAAACAATCCCATGTCATAATTATGCATTTTTATCTCATACCCTATTTATGATATTGTTAGAATTCTTTTTTTTATTAAAAATTTCTTATGGGTTTGTTTGTTCTATATTTCCTCTTTCTTTCTTTCTTTCTTTTTTCTTCTTCTTCTTCTTTTTTTTTTGGTTAGAGTTCAAAATATGAATTCAAATGTCCTTTCCATAGGAATTTTAGATTTTCTTTTAAATGAAAGTCTCTACACATTTTCAACATAAAATTGCCGGCAATACCTTTCTTATTTCTTAATTTTGAAGCTATTTATAATTTTTAGAAAGGATAAGATAAAAGTACATTTACTCTATTTAAAATGCAATTGCTTCCTTTATAGGGAGTAAATTATATCATCACATATGGTAGCAATTTTAAGTAACATTTATAAAATTAGTTAAGTAATTCTTAATATAATAGCAAATATATATTTTTTCTTTAATTATAAGATCATAAAATGAATTTTTTTTTATTCATTGGAAGTTTGTTAACACGAGAATTACACAATAAAAATAACTCGACATATCTTTATATATTCCTTAATTTTTTTTTAAAAAAAAAAATTATATGCACTACAAATTGTTCATTTATATATACATCATCTCTTCATTAGACCTACTAATAGATTCAGTTTGAATTTAAAATTCGTTAAATTTTTCAAAGATTTGATTTATTCAATTTATAATTTTTTTTATAAATTAAAACTCAAAACTCGACTCAAGCATAAGTCTACTTTTCACTGTATGAGGTCTGCTAATTAAGCATTAAAAAAATATAAATATATAGAAGCATGGATAGCTTAAAAGTGCATTTTATCATTGTGTGAAAATTGGAATCTCCTAATGGTCTATGAATTAAAACCCAAATCCTCATTAATTAATTTGTTGTTCAATATTTTAGAATAAAGATACAACTTTATTTCCCTAATCAATTATAAAATTAGAGTCACTATATAACTCATGGGTTAAAGAAAAGATATGATAAAATCAGGAATTTCATTAGCAAGGCTTTAACATATCAAACATACCAATCATAAATTTATAAATGAATTTAAAAAATATTATAAATTTCTTTTATTTAACTTTAAAATATACTCTATATATTTAATGAATTAATTCAATTTTTTAAAATATTATTTTTTTTTAATTTTTCTTTTTATTTTAAATTATAGAAAATATTTTATTTTAAAGTTAAAAGATAGAATATTTTTATTTGAACTGAATTCGATTAATTAGTCATAACAAAGCCACCAATACTATAAAAAGTTTATATTTTAAGGTTAATTAATTTACTAGTATGATACATAATTAATACAAATGAATTTCAACTTTCCTTTTCATGTTTCCATAGAAGGGAAAGATATTCAAATTAAAAATTAAAGGGTAATTTACGATTTAGTCCATGAAATTTACCTAAATTAATACTTGGTCTCTGCAATTTGAGAAATAAGTTTTTTAGTTCCTGAGATTTAATTCCGTTAAAACAATTGGTCCTTTCGTCCAAATTTCTTTAAAATTCTGTTAAAAAATTAAAAAATAATTAAAAAAAATAAGAAAATAATTATTAATACCTAAAATACCTCTACCTTTCATTTAAGCCGGAAAAATTATTCCGATCACCAATAATTATTCTGATCAGATTTGAGCCTCCAACAATCATCAACAAATAAATAAATAAAAAAAAAAGCAGAAAATAGAAACATATTGGGAACCAAGAGAGAGAGGAGAGAGAAAAATGAGCTACAACCCCGATCCACGCACTTTCAGCGACTTCTATGCGACACCGCCGCCACCACCGTGAAATCAGGTTGTCAATCAGTCATTCTTCAGAAAATCATCACAAACTGCCACTAGACAGCACCATAATCGCCAATTGAAGCAGCTGACCACCGAAAACTTTCAACGTCATTTCTGGTCGTTCCAGAGCTCCTTTCTCGGATTTTTTACATAGTTGAGATCCTTTGTTCCCTAGCTGCATTTTGGTACCCATATTACTCCCAATCTGTCACCGAAAAGATAGATCGGAAAGCCACCGCTGTTGTTTCTTTGGATCCTTCTCTGGGTTTGAAACACCCATTTTCTAGGTCTCTCTCTCTCACATCTTCAATCCAGCCATTGAAATAGATTTGTTTATGAATTGGGTATTGATTCGATTAATTAATTTGTAAATTTCATTTATTTAATTTGTAATAAAACCCAAAAAATTAATTTTTTTAATTTGAAAATCAGTCTGTTTTTGAAGGAAATATAGAAAATAGAAAATTTAATTGCAAATGAAGAGCATTTTAGACTTTTCATAAAATTTTAAAGAAAAAGTAACATAAAGATTATTTAGTGTAACGGAATGAAATCTCAAATACTAAAGAGCTCATTTCTCAAATTGCAGAGACCAAATCATTAATTTAGACAAACTTTAAATATTAAATCGTAAATTATCCAAAATTAAATAATACATGGGAAAAACCTCTGATTAATATATGTATGAGAAAGGAGGAAATCACTTATAAATTTCCTTTATATCTTGGCTAAGAATTTCGTAAGTTATTACTATTTAAGTATCAATGAAATATCTAGCCACCTTCCCTCTCATTTTTTTTTCTTCTAAAATTTATTATTTGAGTTACCGTCGACCTTTATTCAGTTGGTGGTGATTCATTTTTATTTCTTTATTTTGTTTAGTTTTTTATTTTCAATAAGAGATATATGTTAATCTGTGTCTTTTTAGATATAGATGTAATTTTGTTTTTCATTTACTTTACTGGTTTTATTATTCTTTTTATGAGATTTCATAAGTTTTTTGTTTTGTTTTCTTTAATGAGAATTTACTTGTCTTCCTTTATGAGAATTTGTTTATTTTCTGTCATGGGAGTTAGAAGAAGTTTGAGTTTGATATTTAGAAAATCAAACTCGTTTAAAGATTCATCAAACGACAATGAAGTCGATTTATAACTTAATATAGCTACTGAGTGTAATATGTTTCTTGCCAATGTATCAAATGCATTCAAAGAGTTGTATATAATTGTTCTGTCAACACAATCAATAAAACTCAGAGGAAAAACTTATTTTTATAATAAGATTTATATATATTTTTTAAACGCAATCAAGTTTACTTTTTTGTTTCAAGTTGTTCTTATTAATTATTATTAATAAAAAAAATTCCTTTTATTTCAAAAAAAAAAATGAAATATATTTCCAATTATTCTGAATAGTAAATCTTTTATTAATTATTCATATATCTCCATATAAAACATAATATGCTCATATAATCATCTACAGTTGAGAATGATGTCAAAATGATATCAAAGTATAGCATTGCTCACATGAGATAGATAGTATGATAATCTCAAGTCTAAAAACCATAAGGTTCCATTTATATATATCTCATTATGAGTCTGTTCAAAGTTATTTATCAACTACAAGTCTACATGTTTGCCCAAGTGTCACACATATTTTAGTCGAGATCAACTACTCATCTCATGAAAGCATAATATGTGTTAGTCTTTTTATTTTATTATAGTCATTTTAAATAAAATATAAATTAGGAATAAAGTTTAGGAATAATTATTTATTATGTAAAAATGGCGCCATAATCATAATAAGTTTATGAACATTATTTTAATTACTTTAACATTATTTCAAGAACTTTATTATAAAAGCAAATTATTATAAAATAATCTATATATAAAATATAGAAGTTGAATTCAAAATAGTTATTTAAAAAAAATTTCATCGTGCATCAAACAACTCTTTTAAAAGTTGACAATATGTGAAGCTACCGTATTAATTTTTTTCAAATTATTTTACATAGATTTCAATTAAATTTTATATACAGACCAATGCATATAATATTTTTTAATGATAAACTTGATTTATATATATATATTTTATATTAACATTTAAAATTATTAAAAGGTAATATTTAAAGTTAAAAAAATATAATTAAAATATTTTATATATATTAAAATATTTTTAAGAAAATACAAACTAAATAAAAAAAATAATGTGACTAAAATTCGCACAAAGCGTAGCCTTATGACAAGTTTCAATTTAAATGATAAACCATTCCTGTAATTGTGATTGCGTAAACCACTTCTCACGTTGTGTCAAACACTACAATTAACTTTCAGGGTATAACTCCAACACTTTTAACTTTAATAAAATCAATTAGAGATTGCGAATTTAAGTTTCAATTAAAATTCGGAACATTAAAAGTGTAATTATAATTTCATTGAGTAAAATTTTGGGTATTGGTATTGCCTTAGCCTCTTAATATGAGGTTTATTATTATTATTTTTTTTATTTGAACTCTAGTTGTAATATGATTTCCTTTTCAATAATATTTTTTAGCTTATTTATTAAACATTGATTATACATCCTTGCAATACTCTGAATATTCATGCATGAACTTCTATGTGATAATATGTGTAATTATGTGTAGTACATGAGCCAAATTTATTTTATGTTATGATAAAAATGGGTTAGTGAAAAGTGAGTCTCATTCTCCACTAACACTTTATTTTATATATTTGCTTATGACTAGATTTTTTGAACCTAGATACTTACTATCATTTTCTTTTCATCTTCAAAAGCTCTCAAAAGCAAGAGACAAAAAGCTTTCTTCTTCTTTTCTTTTTTCTTCTTCCTCCATTGTCAAGAGTAAATCTCCATTAGAAAAGAAGTTTCAAAGGTAATGATCTAAATCATTTTCTTCATTTAAGATCTTGTATTTTATGCTTGTTGATTTGAGAAGTTCTTCTTCTTCTTCTCTTTCTTTTGATTTACCCAAATAGATTTCTAGAAAGGGAATTCCTTTGAGGAAAATGTCATTGAATGATGGTTTATAATCATGAATTGGGGGACGTTAAGTGTATGAAAATGGATTTTTCAAAAAGAATTTCAAACTTTCTCATTTTTTTTATGATAATGGGTTTGATCTAATGGGTTTTTAGAATCCTTTGTTGATTCTATGTTTGGATTGATGATATGAGTTAAGTTATAAGTCTTTTTCATGTTATAGAAGTTGATTTTGGATATAGTATTGGTGTGGAGTATGTTGATTTTCCATTCTCTAGCCATTTGAGGTTGTTACTTGAAATTCTTGCCCAGAAGTGTGGTACGGGCAAGGGTATGCCCGTATTGCTGAGCGTACCCTTCATTTTGTATGGCAGCCTTAAGGTACGCCCGTACCTCTTGGCGTACCCTTTATGTGTGATATATTTCAGCACACTCCTATTTCTATAGTTAGCATGCTAGATTGATAGATGTATAAGACTTAGATGAGTTATTATTGGAAAGAATTGAATTGTTGATATTTCTATATGGGTTTTCTATAGATACTCCTAGAGATAGAAGGAATGATGGTGATGGAGGATATGAACACCACATTTGTTTGCTCTAGGGATTGATTCAAGACTATTTTGGATTCTTCATTGATTAAGGTGAGTGATACTTATACTATTATGATTGTGTTTTGAACCATGGGGCATTATTGCCTAACTTTTCATGAACTACCAAATGCTTATTGATTATCATTTAATTATTCTCTTTGTGATATCAATTTCATTGTATTCATGAACTATTATTGAACCAAAACCATGCTTAATGTATGATTATGATATGAACCTTTAAAAAACCAATGCATGACTATGACCCATGATTCATGATCCATTTTGTATAAATATTTATGACTAAGAACCCAAACAGAAAACCCCAACTCTGATGTGGGGCAAAACATCAAGCATTGTGTACAATATACTCCGTTGGATAGAGGAAAGTATCCAAGCTCTAACTAGGAAGGGCTATGGTGTCCTAGCCGTGAGATATGATCAATCTTGCACAGAGATTGAGGGTATACTCCGTTAAGAAGAACCTCTACCTCTCATGTTCATGATTGAATATGTTCTATGTCTCAATTCTCGATAACGCCTATTGGCATATACTCATTCTCATGGGGAACGTTAAGACTTATGAATCTCTATTCAGGTTATTTCTATTTTTGCTAAACATGATATGTACATGATGAATGAAACCCATGATCTATTGATATTGAACATGTTATTTATTGTTAATGAACCCAATCGCTTGATGTTATTGAATCGATTGGTTATTGTTATTGCATGAATCATGAATCTTTCTTGTGAGCCATCCTTGAAACACCAAGCCTCACAAGTATGGTAATATAATTATTACTCATTGTTTTATCTCATTAGTGATTCCATTTTTCAAGTGAGTTATAGTTTATCAGTTCAGTTTCCAAGACATTCTTCTCCAGTCCTCAGAAATTTTGGTGATTAATGTAAAGCTTATTCTTATTATTCATTTTGTATAGATGATGATTTGAATATTAAATGCTTCATGGTACATGTATTGAAGGGTATTCTTTTGGCCTTTAAGGCATTAAGCTAAGAATGATATGATATGATATATGTAAGATGATATAAGATATGACTATTGATGAATATATGAATCAAGAATGATATTGATGAGTATGAATTAGCATGATTGTCAGGTTTAGATATTGGGAGAATGTATGAGATTGAATTGCAGGATATTGATAGATGATTGTATGTCAAGGTTCCTACGGGTTTTCGATGGCCTTATACCTACCTATGCCCTAGGATCGTTGCGGCTCGAAAGTCGGATCATAAAAATCCTAAATTACATATAAACTCTTAAAATATTTTAAAACTTTAGTAGATCACGTGACTCTACTAAATTTAGGGTAGATATGCTCCTAAAAAAATTGATATTAAGTATTTGAAATAAATGAATTAAGAATGTGAAATTTATTTGTAAATGAATTCTTTCGCATTTATAAATAAATTTTAAATAAAATTCATTTACAAATAAATTCTTATATTTGGAAAGAAATAATTTAAAAATAAAATTCAATTGAATTTCATATTTTGTATTTGGAACAAATTTATAATTGAATTGTTTTTATTCTTATTTCCTAAAAAATCTTCAAAATAATAAACATAATTAGAAAAAAAAAATAAAATTAACTATATTTTTATTTATAATTAATATTTAATAATTAATTTATAAAATATAAAATTTAATAAAAAATTAAGGGTGCATTTGTGATTTCTGTTAGGGGGTTAAAAAAATGCTTTTAGATTTTTTTTATTTAATTGATTATTTTTATTATTTTTTATGAACTACTTTTTCAAATCTGTTTCTAGGAAAAGTATTAATTTACCTGTTTTTGAGAAAAAGTAATTTTAAAAATAATATAAAAAAAAATTTATTGAAAAGAACTTTTGTGAAACTCAATCTCAAACGAAGCATAATTGAAAGAAAAATAAGTAAAAAAAAAAAAGAAAAAAATGTGGGAGAGAGAAAGTAGTAAGAGGAGAATGAGTATGTGTAGTAAGAAGAGAGCAATGAGAGAAAGAGAAATTAAAGAGAAAAGAGAGAGGAAAGAGGAGAGAGGAAAGAGCATAAGAAAAAGAAAAGGAAAAAGGCATTTTTGTCTATACCATTTGTTTTTTTAATTTTGTAGAATTCATTTAGAAATTTCAATTATTTTAATTAAATTTGGTTTAGTCATTTTCAATTCTATGGAATTGAATTTGTAGAATGTTTTTTTTAATGTTTCAAACACGAAACTTTTTAAAAATGAGGAATTCAAAATGAATTTCATAAAATTTTATGTTGCATTTTGATGTATGGATTTAGATTTGAAATTTAGATTTAAAATATTATATTTTAAATCTATGATTTGAAATCTATAAATTTATAAATCTCTTGTTTGGGAAGTGTAAAAAATTTAAAATTTTAGATTTTAAATTTAAAAAAAAAATAGAAATTTTAGATTAAATATAGAGAGAATAGATTTGAAATAACTAGGTAAAAAAGAGAATTTGAAATATTAAGTTTTTAAACTTGGTAGATTTTATTAGTATTTGAATCAAATCTAAATCCGCTCAATATAAATAATTCAAACAAAAGATTTGACTCAAATCTAAATTTAATGTTCAAAATCTTGTCATCCAAACGGACCATTATAGAATTTATTTGTTCTAATGAGCTGTAAACATTTTTGGGTAAGGAAAACGATAACGTAATTTATTTTAAAATATTAAAATATTAAATGCATTACATAATTAAAACATATCTTCTCTAAATTACCAATAAATCAATAAATACAGCACCTAATAACTTTTCAAATAAAACTAATATTGAAATTGGTTATCTACTAAATTTTAAGTGGATAAAGTAGTTGTTTCAGTATTTTAGGGATCAAATTTGAATCTTGATATCTACTTTTAATTTTATTTTTATTATTAGGTTGAGGTATCAATTTATCAAAATAATTTTGAAATCCTTATTTATTTATTTATTTTATTAATGATGTGGGGAAATGTTTTAGGTAGGTCAACCATTAATTTTCCCAAAAAGTGAAATTAGTTCAAATTATTGTTGGAAGCATAATAATTAAAATGAACAATATATATATACATAGGCACTTTAGAATTAGATGGTGTTTGGTGTGCTAGGTTTACCCATAAAAGTTGAAAGAGGTGCCCAAAGTAAATGGCCTTCTGCCTTTAAAACTTGGCTCTAAGTCAATGATGAATTTTCTATATTTTCTTTCTTAACGAGGCAATTTTTGAATGTTGTAGAAGCATAATTTCAATAAGATTTTTTTTTTTTTTTTTTTTTTTTTTTTTTTTTTTTGCCAAATCAATAAGATAAACTTAACGGCACTATGTATTATGGTTCAAAGGAACAATCATTACTTGGACGAAAATGATTTTCCCTACAATTTAACTTTATATATATATATATATATATATATATATATACTTCTTTTTCACTTGTTGAAAACAATGACTTTGAGAGAGGACTTGTAAGATTGCAAATAGGAACTTTTGCATCACTAATCTAATTAAAAATATATTTTTAATAAATATTTTTATGATATGGTCTTAAAAATAAAATTTTAATAAATAAATATAAATTACTACGACACCTATGAAATTTATCATAATAGTACATTAATTAATTCATGCTAATTTTATTGTTTTAAAATTAATATTTTTAGTCTACAAATTTTTTAATTACTTAATAATTTAATCCTTATTTATAAAATTATAAATTTTTTACTATATTTGAATTTATAAGGATTTAAATTATATAACACTTTTATTTCTAAAAATTTTAAAATATAATATATTTTAAAAATTCGTGTATATATATGCTGATTAAATCACAGTTTCATCTCAATGTGTCATATCAACCAAGAAAAAGTGGAATTCCATTAATTAATTTTGCATTTGATTTATGCCTAAATTAAATTAACATCTGCTTTGTATGACTGTAACATGGGAACCCAACAACTCAGAAAATGACAAAATAACATGCTAATGATGCTAATAGTTCAATTTCAGTTAATGATTGCATCCAAGAAAATAAATTAGTAATTTTTTTTTTTTTTTTAGTATTTGGAGGGGAATCCATCTTGGATTTAATATATATATATATATATATATATATATATATATATATATACATTTATCATTACGCTATCTCGATATGCAGAAAATAAATTAGTTATTGTCCAATAAATTGATGTAAATTGATAGCTGCCATGTTACCAATGCCATCAATCCATATATATAATGTTTTACTCTACTTTTGTTGGTTTCCAATTTTTTTTTTAGAGTAATTTCACTTGAATGACAGGTAAATAGCTCAGAAAATTAATTAAATTTTAGTATTTTTTTTTAATATGATCACTAAAGATTTTTTTTTTTTGCTGTAAAATATTTAAACTTTCAAAATCTTTGTATTTAGTAGTTACTGGCCGAAATTTCAGTCAGAAATGATAACCTAGATTGCCACGTAGGCTCCACATCACTAATTTTTACCACATCACAAAATAGACCCACTCAGCCCAAAAAACACCTCACACTCTCGACTTGCACATAATCACTCTCTAACTAGCCATCTCTCTCACACAAAACCACTCTCTAACACACCATCACTGATACCTACACACCTCCATCTACTCTGCTCTCCATCGGCTGTCTCTCTCCCTCACTTTCACCAATTCTCACTCATAGAATCAAACACCCATCTCTCTCGGTCACTTACTGACTCCAACACAATCAATGAATCGACATCATCGCAATCGCAAACCACCAATTGTTCACCCACTACACAACTCGTTGTCGTTGCACTCACAAGCCGCCGTGAAGATCTCCTCAATCTCCCTACTAGGCCCCGTCAATACTCTGCTGAAGAGCTTGACCAAGCTAGGCTTGGAGGTGTCTTCAAATTGTATGATATGAGCAACCGTAACGGTGACGATTCATCTAATTCTCCATAGGGCGGTGGTAATTCTAGGGTTTCTAATAGGGATAGGGATGCTAGTAGCGAATTGGTGCCTTCACATGCATATGAGATTGATGATTGGTCTAAATCGAAGAAATCAACGGTGGGGAATGGCTATGAAATGAGAGAAAGGAACTCCTTTTTGATTCTCAGTCAAAAGCTGATGAATCAGACAGCTGGGTATCCAATAAGCCAACAAAGCCGCGGAGATTTGGTGCTACTAATGGTGGATTTGAGAGGAGGGAGAGTTTCAATTCTTTATCTAGATATAGATATGAGTCTAATAACGGTGGTGGTGACAGTGTTGCAGATTCGAATAGCTGGGGAAAGAAGAAAGAGGAGGTCAATGGAACAGGGAGTGCAAGACCGAAGCTTGTATTGTAGCCATGTACCTTGCCTATAAGTAATGATAATAGTACTGCAGCAAAACCCAAGGGGTCCAGCCCATTTGGAGATGTTAGGCCAAGGGAGGAAGTCTTGGCTGAGAAAGGAAAGGACTGGAAAGAAATTGATGAGAAACTAAAGTTTGTGAAGAGCAACGATAATAAAGAAATGGAAAAAGGTGAGAGGTAATTCATCATTTGGGCGACAGAGCTTTGGGATTGGGCGTGGGGGTGAGGGTTATGGCAATAAGCCAATAGAGAGGCAAGTTGACAGTGTGAGGTGTTTTTTGAGTTGAGCGGGTCTGTTTTGTGATGTGGCAAAAATTAGTGACGTGGAGCCTACGCAACAATTTATGTCATCATTTCAAGTTGGAATTCCGGCCAATGACCACTAAGTGTAAAGATTTTGAAAGTTTAGACATTTTCTAATAATTTTTTTTTTTATTGATCACATTGAAAAAATACTAAAATTTAGTCGTTTTCTGAGCTATTTATCCCTTGAATGGCAAATTCAAGGGGTAAATAGCTATAATTAATATCATTGAAGTAAAAATTCATTAATTTTTTTTAATTGCTTTTTTTAAGTGAAAAGTTTTTCATTATTATTAGTGTTCAAGCTACAATGTTGCTGCTTTTTTTCCAATTAAGAAAGTATTGGAGCTAATTTCAAATTTGGAATTAAAAGGAAAGAAAAAAATTGATTTATTGTTGAAAGTTTCAATTCTTGGTGACAATGCAAATTAAGCAAATTGATGGAAAACTATGGAAACTTTGAAAACATCTTTCAATCTCTCTCTCTCTCTCTCTCTCTAAAAATATTTATGCTTGGATTATATATTGTAGTATCTCTTAATTTTTGGGTAAATTTTTTTTAATGCTAATAATTTTATTAAAAATCAAAATTATCTCCCTTAAAAATTAATATTTACCCTCTTATTATTGATTTATGTAAAAAAAAAAAAAGGATCTTTAAATATTTTGATTTTATTGTATTTAAATTATTTTAAAAGATAAAGTGTTTTTAATAATCAAAACTTATTTTTTTATTTTTATAGTTTGAATTTCAATGCTGTAACCAAAAAAAAAAAAAAAGAGATAAAAAAAAATTTTAAATTAAAGGAAAGTGAAGATAAGTAAAAACAAGCAAATAACAAATTCAATTATGAAATCTGAAAATAAATAAATTAATCTTTGTTTTGATTGATAGTTTGTTCTTAATTTTAAAAAGTTTAAATTTTTTAGAATTACTTAAATAATTATTATTGATTTGTTGTAGAGTTGAGTTTACTGTCATGATTTTTTTTTTTTTTTTTTTTTTTGCCTTAGAAAAAAAGTGGTATTGGGATTTTATTTTGGTGGTTCTCATTTTTGGGCTAATAATATTTTTGTCCCCTTAACGTGAAATCCTAATTTCGTCCCTATTTATATGTATATACATTGTTATACTATGCATGAATGAGATTTAATTTAAAAGGAAGAGAGGAAAATAAAGGGAAAATTACTACCTATTTTGTTTGATATCTATTTTTTTTAAAAGAACGGGAAGGAAGGGGAAGAGAACAATTTACTCTCATTTCCCTTATATGAATTGAAATTAGTTACACCCCAAATTGAGGTGTAAAAAATTTCAACTCCTGATAGAAAATTATAATTTATTTATATAGTATTTTTTACTCTTATCAATTTACTATTATAATTTATCTATATGGTACATTTTTTGTCTTTTTTACTATTATAATTTTCATCCCCTCCCTTCCATCCAAACAAAATAACAATATTTTCCATCCCTTCCCTTTATTAATTAAATTTTAATTTTCCAAATAAAATAAGTTGAAATTTTCTCCTTCCCTCTCCTCCTCCCCCTTCATCTCCTTTTAAAATAACTTCTCATCTGCTCTCCATTTTGTTGCATGCATAGTGTTAGTGATGAGAATAGATTGAGTATGAGTGGAATTTTAACATATTTATTTTAGGGCTGAGCACAGTTCGGGAGAATCTGGAGATTTAAAAATCTTCGAAACCGAACGGAATTTCGGAGATTTTCAAAATGGGATATCCGGAACCGAACCGTAAGGAAAAATCTCCATACCAAACCGTTTCAATTTTTCGGGACGGAGATTCGAGTCTAATGGGATGATTCGGTATGGAACGAGACAAAACGGATATTCGGAGATTTTCTATTTTTAAATAATTAAAATTTAAAATTTACTTATACATTATTCATTTTCATTAAATGTGTTACTAATTCAATATCAATGTGTGTGTGTGTGTGTGTGTGTATATTGCAACTACTAATTTAAAAATGAAATTTTATAATTAATAAAAATTAAATTTTACTTATACATTATTGAATTTCTTTAAATGTGTTGCTAATTCAATATCAAAATGTGTGTGTATGTGTACACACACATTTTAATATTGAATTAGCAATACATTTAAAGAAATTCAATGTGTTTTGATATTGAATTAGCAACATATTTAAAGAAATTCAATGTGTGTGTTTATATATATATATATATATATATATATATAAAAGAACATTTTAAATCGGTTCTAGTTTCAGTTTTTCGGTTCGCGATGGTTTGATACGGTTCTCAGTATGGATAACTACTAATTTTCAGAACTGTACAAAAAAAAAAAAAAAAAAAAAAAGGGACGGTTCGGTTAGGAGAAAGTCAAACGGACAATGAATATTTTTCGGTTCTGGATATTTTTTGTTCAGATTTTTGGTACGGTTCGGTATTTCCAAATCCCGTACTCAGTCTTAATTTATTTATATCTATTATGTGCAATTCCTACTTATTTAGGGTTCATATAATAAATTAATGATAATTTTGAACAAAATGTTAATGAAGAATTGAGTTGTATAAAATCTGTTGTTAGTTAGTATTTCATTGGTTCAATATTTATGTCTACATATAAAATGCCAAAATTTAAATTTTAATAGTTTTAAACAAAATTAATACATAAAAAAAATAATAATTAAAATTTATGATCCAAAT